>JAMQGT020003147.1:0-138699 GCA_024447675.2 Pterophyllum scalare | reverse complement strand
ATGTTATGTTCATCTACTTGGTTCAGTTAGGTATTGCTTCAGTCTGGTCATGGTGGTCATGGTGCAGGAACAAAGCGGGACCTGTGTAATACCACATGACGAGTATAACGTACCATTTCATACGGTTTCATGTACCTTTGATGTGCACAGCTGAGAAACTGTTTTTATCCTGAAATATTCTGATCACAGAAGAATGAAGTGAAGCAAACAGAATATCCATCCTGCTGCTCTCACACACACACACACACACACGAGACACACACCCATGGTTACAGAGGCAGGAAGCTGTCACACGATGAGCTCAGTGATGTCTCCTCATCAACACTTACAGATGTGACGAGTTTGTTTCCTGCTGCAGAGAGCATGCGAGCTGTGGCACCAACACATGCACTGACCGAAATACAAAAACCCAATAAAAACGTACAAATTATAAACACAGAGATACAAAAACATTAGTGCAAGTTGTAGAAATACAAAACTCAGCATAAAAACGTGTAATAACACTGTGCTTAACAAAAGAATAAAGGTGAGGAGTTTCTCCCATCAGCGGATGGGTCGCTCTTCATTTCCCACCCTCAGCCCGTCCATACCTGGAATCCTCTGCACCCTCTCGATTTGACGTCTGTCCCTGTAGGAAAATGCTCAGATTCCTGAGTTATACAAAGTGTGTGCATCAGGACCTGCACATGTAACAGCTGGCAGTGAGAGCTGGACTCACAGTGAAACCCTGGAGGAGAACGTGTTACAGCATGATGCAGGTGCTCTTTGATCTGACTGTGAATGAGTCCTTAGATGTGGTGACCTCGTCCATGTTTTTCAGAATTCAGGCTCTGCTGCTTCTGTTTGTCATGAATGGGTGGAGTTTTCCCTCCTTCGGGTGGAGCAGGTCCTCCGTACTAGTCCTCACTCACTGTAAAGTCCCAGCTTGTGAGTCGGAGCAAAGAGGTTTAATTTTTTTAGCTTAATCTTTCATCATTCATCTCTGTGATTGTGCTGCAGGTGTGTAACCTGAGCCTGTTCTCACAGTGTCTTATTGAGAGGTGCAGCCGGCTGCTGCAGCACTCAACTGTGCTCTGGGTCTGGATGTTGTAATCAAACTTCATAAGACAAGGCCAGCGTATGAATAACGAGGTTGAAGAAGAACTAATCTCAGTCCTTGGAATGCATTTGGCTGCTTGTGTGTGAGTTTATCCATGTAAAGCATGTAAAGAGAGGCACACGAGGTTTCTGAGAGTCGGCAGCAGGCTGGATTTTGTTCTTTTACTGGGACTGGGATGGCACGCTGCCTGCGTCTGTCACTGCCAGGGCATCTTCCTGGATCCGTTCCTGTCCTCCAGCAGCTCGACAGTTGGGGTGCGATTGGGGGTGGAGTGGCAGGATGGCTGTAGAGGCAAAGTGGCCGTGGAGGACGACACCGGCATGTCGAGGCTCTCCAGGGAATCGGACAGGGTTCGGTTGGTTTCGTGCTGCGGACAGAGGACGTAGCGGTTGGGTTGGTGGACCTCCACTGTGGTCACAGAGTCCAGGCCTTTCAGGCAGAGAGGGGACGAACGTCCGGCGGGGTCACGACCTCCAACGGCCCCGAGCTCCATGGAAGACTCGTCCATGTTCACGTACAGAATCTCGTCCGGGTCCTGTGGGTCCGGCAGATCCTCCAGGGCCTTTTCGAGCTCGCAGCGCAGCGACTCAAACGTGGGCCGATCCTTCGGGCTCAGCAGCCAGCAGGAGAACATCAAAGAGTAGCTGAGAAGACGCACGAGTGTTAGTGGAGGCGCTGTTAGCACGTTAGCACGTTAGCTGGTAAAAAAACTTTACTCCCATAGCTGACTAATATTTTTATAGAAATATTAACCTGGACGAGAGTTAATGAGTCCATTTCAAATCATTTCCCACATTCACAGTTTAACTGATTCTAACACATTGTTTTCCTAAATTAATTTTACATTTTTGGAAAACTGGAATTTTAGGATAAAATGATTCCGGTCAGATACTCACATGCTGTCCAGGCAGTCCGGAGGCTGTTTGAGACGGTTTCCTTGTCTCAAATAATCATAAATCTCACTGTTTTCGACCCCGGGGTACGGCGTCTGGCCCCGAGTGGCGATTTCCCACATGGTGACTCCAAAGGACCACTGAGCGGGACAGAGACACAGAGGAGGACAGGTAAAGGTACGACAGGGTTAGCGGGAGTTGTCACACACCTCGTCACACGTTGGTGAAGCATGAGCTGCACCGGTCATTAAAAAATATCACACTTATGTTTGTCTTGGATTTCTGGACATCCTCCTCCACGAAGAAGCACGTGCATCTGCACACGTGCACGGACACTTGGTGATGACAATTTATGTCCTACTGAAAATAATTTTGTCTTCAGATTGGTTGAATAATGTTCCGGTTCTTTATGTTTGATTAAAAATGTGACAGACTTTGGGACGTGTGTCACTGTGACCTTTAGCATGGCTGTAATCCTGCACAGGTGCGGGCGCACACACACACAGGTAAGATGAACTCACCACGTCACTCTTTGTGGTGTAGACGCGGTCGGCTAGGCTTTCGATGGCGATCCATTTCACGGGCATCTTGGAGATCCTGCCCTGTCTGTAGTAGTCTCCATTGTAGATCTTCTTGGAGAGGCCGAAGTCGGCCACACACACGTTCATGTTCTCATTCAACCTGTGAAAGGTCATCAGACAGTGCAGGCATTACATGTGTGTGGATACCGTACACACTCAAAGTACAGTCATGTAGTTCGAGTTCTTTGTACCTCTGCTCTGATACATTAATAACACTTCATTTCAGTTTAGCATCCAAAACATTTTATGATGCAGTGGATAAAAAGACTCATGTTTCATGCTGAGCAAAGTCTATACTACTTCTTTATGAAACCTCCTCCAACTGTTGGGTAAAAAAGAAAAGGGAGTCGTGAAAGAAGAAGAACCCCGGCAGGAAGTGAAGAAGTCAAATTCAGCTTACATGCAGTTGCGTGCAGCGAGGTCTCTGTGGATGAAGTTCTTGCTGCTGAGGTACTCCATTCCTCGGGCAATATCTGTCATGAACTTGACGAGCATTTGAGATGGGAGGTACTGCAGGACAGCAGGGAGAGAAACGGTGTTTATTACGGTCTAACAAAGCTGACGTGCGTTTAGTGGCCAACAGAGGGCAGCAGAGCCCATCTTCAAGCCTGGATGCAGCAGCTCTGATCTCAGCACCCTCCTCATGTGGAAACAATAACGCTGAGCTCCTCTGTTTGTGGAAACTTTGCTGAACTTTGGGTGTTGCAGCGCGCTCGTTTCTCGGCTCCTCAGGGACTCACTGCGTACGGCAGCTTTGACTTAAAAACACGCACTAATACGTGAACCTGCCAATGAACTGATCTGGTGTTTTCGTAATCTCAGAGTGCGTGCTGCCAAACAGCGATGGGTGGGACTCACACAGCTGCGCTGTGCTGAACTCTGGGTTCCATTTTGCTGACAGACATCAGCTTATGAACCCATGATGCTGTTAAAGTGTGTGCGACTGCATGTGTGCACGCGTGAGTGTGTGCTGCTGACTGTGCGACACTAACCACAGGGCAGTCTCCCAGCCTCGAGTACAGCAGATAGCTGTGCAGGTCTCCATGCTTCATATACGGCAGGATGACCACAGGGGAGGGGTAACCTTCACTCTCCACGGTCTGGAGACACACACCTATAAAAACAGGTGCACAGAGACTTCACGCCTGCTCTGTGTGTTCCACACGTAAATAAGAAACAAAGGATTTGATCTGTGAACAGAACACGACGTTTATCGTGAACACTTCTTTGAGCGAACATTCGATTCCCCTCCGTCGGCTCATTACAGGTACCTGAGGAAACACCACCCTGACTCACCGAGGAGCCTCATGACGTTGGGATGGTCGAACTCCTTCATGCAGGCCGCCTCCCGCAGGAAATCCTCCATCTCTGAGCGCGTACATATGGCAACTGTGAAGGAGACATACAGAGGTGAACACACACACACAGACACACACACACAGATGACAGTAAGCAAGAAGCTCTTTCAGACTCTCTGGGTTTGGAATAAATATCTAAGAAAATGATTTGGTATTTTGTAAAAGCCGTCTTTGTGCGTTTTGTGATTCGTGTCCTGAACACTTGTTGATTTCTGACCCCGAGGCTGCCGGCAGAGGGCCGTGCTCCACAGATGAAGGGAATCATTGTGGCGACTGCTGAGTACTTTTACTGTCTACTCACTTTTCATAGTCTTGACAGCGACTTTGAGAGCAGACTCCTCCTGAGTCAGCAGCCCTTCCATCACAGAGCCAAACTCCCCTGTGGGCAGAGAAACAGTTTAGGAGCCATCGAAGTGTCACATCTGCTGAAGCCCTCACAGATATGAGCCTGCGCCGGCTCGAGGAGTTCGGGTGATCCCACAGATCACAGAGAAAACTGAGCACTACCTTCTCCAAGCGTCTTTCCCAGGGTTAATTTATGTCTGTCCACCATCACATCCTGGAGCTTCTGCTTCAGCTCGTCACTGATGCCCAGGCTGTTCACTGAGGGAGAAAAAAAAGAGGAATTTTAATGCTGCATAGCTGCCTTGAAGCACTTAACGACACAGAACAGAGAGAAAAACAGCCTGATTTGAACCAACAGCCGAAACCACAGAACAAAGTGTTTAATGTACCCCACAGAAAGCATCAGTGTCTCCGGTTTGAATCTGTTTGTCGGCCCCATCAACGCATCATTGGAAGTTGCATTCAGATGATACTTTAAGAACAGTTGCTGACCTTTGCTCTAAATGCCTAAACTAGCTTTATAGTTAAAAACCATCACGGTGCAGAGAACATCTGACCGCAGCTTTGTTCAGTCCCCTTTTCCCATAAGAATGCCTGAGTGATCCTGCAGGGACAGGGCTGCATGGGGACATGAGGTCAGAGGATTAGGCTGCTTTAAATACTCCCTCCACAGCTGGCTGTCATTGAGCTACAGTGGGAAGCGCACTTACACACTTCAGCTCTGTTTTCACATCTGGGCCAGGATGTGACAGCATGCTCAGAGATCCAGCTGCTGCTACGCCATCAATCTGTCATGTGTTGGACAACAATTTACTCGGTTTGCAGGCTCTTCCAGCACATTCTGCTGTGACCGGCTGTTAGCCAAAGCATTCAACACGGAGAGCATCAGGGTTCGAGGACGGGCTGAAATGACTGGTCAGCATCCACAGCTTAAAGTCCAAATCCCTCCAATTTGACCTTTCACCTTATTCCCAGTGCAACTTCCTTTCTTCATTCCGAGCTCACATTATCGCCACATCTCAGCTCCTCTCGTTTTACTCAGCGAATTCTCCCCCAGCCCTGCAGTTTTACCTTCCTCTGGCCTCTTTGTGTCCACGGCAAGCTGAGACCTGACCGTGAGGACGAAACAAATACTGTGTGTACAGGTACAACGGGAGGACAGGTATGTCACACGATGAGGACTCAGGGGCTTTTTAACATCCCCAGGATCTCGTGTGTTTATGTGCAGAGTCCAGTTCACTGCGGCGGGTCATGCTTGATGGCACAGGGTATCACGGTGTCATTTCCTCAGACTGCCTCCTGTGTGTCGGACCTCACGGGGCTGTCATCACAGCTGTGAGGAATTAATTAACTGTTAGTTGTGTTTCTGGTTTGATCCAAACAAACTCAGAGATTCTTCCTGGTTTTCCATGTCGTGAACATGGCGTGCCGTGTTCTTCCGCAGAACTGCCGGATCCTGTTCGGCTGCTTCGACTCTCCTTCACAGACGAGTTTGGACACGCCGCTAATAAACAATCCTGATTCCTGCTGAAGGGACAGCAAAGTATCAGCTTTCTGACAAACATGCCGGAGCACGGTGAGACTCACGCGTCGCTTCGGTGGTCCTGCGGCTGTAGGAGCGCCGAGCGCGGTACCTGACCACCAGCTCTCCGCTCTCCATCATGGGTTCGAACGCCTCCCTGTGAATGACACAACACACAGAGACGGGTCAGAAAGATGGCGCCGTGCCAAATTTCACAAAGTTACTTTGAGTGTTTAGAGAAATGCTGCAGTGCAGCAGCAGGCTGAGGTTCTTGGTTTGGCACGGTCACCGGTTGCCTCCCTTCCACCCACAACGAGCGGGAACAGCCTACGCACCCGAAGCGCGTCTCCTTGCGCCGCAACTTGGCCACGTAAACAGCCAGGAACACAGCTATGGACACAGCGCCGGTAACGGCCATCACCACATAAAACCAGTGCCAGGAAAAGGCCGGGGGCGACGATGGACCTGCAGGAAGGGGTGTGGATGCAGACAGATGAGAGTTTAGTCATGCAGCTCTTATAATTTGGAATTTAGGAGTAAAGCAGTAATTAAGTAATTTTATCAAAAAGGGCAGAGAACCCGATCAAAAGGACCTGAGTGGGTTACATCAGGCCGATGATGCTGAATTATAGTGGGTCATGATTATGATTGGACACACTGACAGTCACCTACATCAAGGCTTCTCCTAAAAATACGCTCCAGAAACATTTTGCTCCGAGTCACTGGAGCTGCTGCAGTCTCTGCTCACCGCTCTGCTGCTGTTTGTCATTAGACAAAGCAAACAGGGACGCGACGCCGCCTCTTAGAAATATTTATGACGCCTCTCCCCATTCGCCCCCACACCCCTCTTCCCCTTTCCCTTCCCTCTGAGATCATCTTCTCTTTTTTCTCTTCCTTCCTTTTTTCCAAAAAACTCAGTGAAAGAGACTAAGAAGGAGAAGTCAACAAAACCCACATGAGCTCACTTCCACCATCATTTTGTGCCACTCAGAGAGGTCACAGCAGTGTGTTTGCGTGTGTGCACAAAGCCAGTCATTACTCACCTCTGATTTCACCCATTTCTGTGAAACAGAGAGCGCACGTGTTAATATTTAGACTCGTTAAAGGTCAAACGCTCCGAAATAAATCAAACTACATTATAAGCTGCAAAGCTTAAAGCAGCACGTTATTGATACATGAATAATAACATGAACATGTTAAAGGTTTTGACACCTTTGTAACTCACCGGGAGAATTGAGCATCAGAGTCTGCACAGGCGTCCAGGGTCCTCGACCCGCCCCCGTGTAGGCGCACACCCGGAAGGAGACGTTTGACAGGGGAGCGGACAGATTGATGGACAGCTCGGTGCTCGGCCCTGCGTTCAGTGTGATCTGCCAATGAGAGAACAGAGGGGCCGTCAGCACCAACATGAGCATCTTCTCCATGTCCGTGTGTGTGAAGGTGCTCCTCGCGTACCTGCTTTGTAACAGGTGTGCTGTACTCCACCATGTAACCCTGTAACTGCCCATTCAGCCTTCCCGGTGGCTCCGCCCACATTACCAGCACCTCTGTTGCATTTAGCGCAGCGGTCACATTAGCAGGTGGATTTTCAGGCACTGAAACACAAAAGACAAAAAGCTCAGAAACATCCCAGCATCCTCCCTCACACAGGTGGGATTGTTCAGGTAAACCGGGAGCACCTGGCCAGGTTTGGAGATGTCCTTGCTCCCTCTCCTCCATCCAGCCTTGTTACTTTGGGTGTTACAGTAAACAGCTTTCACTGAACGAATCACGGAAACGACCACGGCTTTTCTTAAAGTTCGGGTAAACCCACAGATCAGAGTGCCATCAGCAGGCCGGGGTCAGCCAGGCATGTGCTGTTCTGACAGCTCAGAGGTCGAGGGTGTGGAGACCTCCAGCAGATGGAGGAGAAGATGTCAAAGAACGTGGAGAATTTGGCGTTTGAGGGCAGCACAGCCGGGCCGATCAGTGATGCTCAGGAGCGACTGTGCTCTCTCTGCGCGTCAGCGTGCTCCAGTAAAGGCCGGGGTCCACCGCGCTGCATCCACTTCCTGTCCTGTTACTGCTTCAGTCACTCCGGCCCGCTTTAGTCTGCCGACACCAAAATACCCACTGCAGAGAGAACCTGGCTGAATATGATGCCAGAAAGAGTGTGTGTGTGTGTGTGTGTGTGTGTGTGTGTGTGTGTGTGTTTGTGTGTGTGTGAGTGTGTTTGTGTGTGTGTGTGTGTGTGTGTAGGTGTGTTTGTGTGTGTGTAGGTGTGTTTGTGTGTGTGTGTGTGTTTGTGTGTGGTTGTTTGTTTGTGTGTGTGTGTGTGTGTGTGTGTAGGTATGTTTGTGTGTGTTTTTGTTTGTGTGTGTGTGTGTGTGTGTGTAGGTATGTTTGTGTGTGTGTAGTGTGTTGTGTGTGTGTGTGTGTGTGTGTGTTTGTGTGTGTGTGTGTTGGTGGTTGTTGTATGTGTTTATTTGTGTGTGTGTGTGTGTGTGTATGTGTAGATGTTTGTGTGTGTTTTGTTTGTGTGTGTATGTGATGTTTGTGTAGGTATGTTTGTGTTTGTTTGTGTGTGTTTTTGTTTATGTGTGTGTGTGTGAGTGTGTTTGTGTAGGTATGTTTGTGTGTGTGTGTGTGTGTGTAGTGTGTGTGTGTGCTTCTATAACTGATGCAGTGTGTAGCACAAAAACCCAAGAAAACCTTCACTGAGAACAAGCGAAGGCTCATTTCCTGCGTTAGTGTTTATGGCTGACTTTGTCTTTGCTTCACACACTTTCAGAATCACACACACATTCACGACATCACACACACACACACACACACACACACACACACACACTCGCGGAGCGTTGGGAAACTCGGCCCTGCCTATGGATGGATGGATGATGCTATCAGGAAGTGTTTGGCGGCTGATTGTTTCCACATGTCGTCCGTGTTCTGCCAGCAGCAACAAGAACAGCCTCCAAGTCGAGTTTTTTTTCCAGCACTTCGGCTCCACACTCAGACTCGCTCCGTCTTCTCCACCTCTTTGCTGCCCACTCCGTTTCTCTCCTTCTCATTTTTCTCCTTTTCCCTGGCTTCCAGCCAACATAATCCCTTCTTTTCCCTCTTTGTGCTAACCTTTCTTATTTCATGGAGTTGAGAGTTCGAGTGGCAGCTCATGTAAAACTTTGCTTCCCTCTGATAAAAATAGAAGTTTGTGCCTTTATTTTTTGGTGAAAAAAAGGAAAGCAGCGCAGACTGTGAAACAAAGTGGTTCAGATTGGACTGTTTCACATCCTCCTGCTGCTCCTCTTAGAAAAAAGTGGAAGAACTTCAACTGTTTGGGGCGATGGGACTCTTTCCTCATTGGCTTGTGGAAGGAAAAGGCTCATCCTGTTGCCAGAAACTGATCTGGAGTCTGGTCCCCATAAATGGGAACATAACAGCTCTACACGGGAAACATGTTTCCAGAACATTCCCAACACAAATGTTCGTGTCATCAGAAAAGTCGTAACTTTTAAGGCCGTCCAACTGAGCCGAGCGCCGCCTGTGTGGGAAAAGGACTCGTTTACCGCTGGATCGGCACTTTTGCCGGCATCAGTACGAAGCAGTGACACGTGTGCGTGTCGGGCCGCCATCATGACTCACCTCCACTGAACCGTCCTCTGTTTATGGGGTCCAGCCTGACTGAATCAGGACTGTGTGCGTGTGTGTGTGTGTGTACATAATGCATATGTAAAATTAATCTCAAAGCAACTGTAGGATTAGGAGGTGACAGCATGGGTCGAGTCACTTCCTCTGCCTGTGACCAGCCCCCCCTCCCCCATCATCCTCGGGGAAAATAATGGGCTTTGGGAAAATGGCTAAATGAGTGTTTTCTCAAAGCGCCCCTTCTCCCATTTTTCTGCTCTTCCATCCAGTCCTTCCCTCCTCCCACCAACAGCTAACCTTTTCCCTTTTTTCCCACAGTGCCGAGCTCTGGAAACTCATAAATCATCTGAGGTCAGAAACGGGGAGAAATGAAAACTGAAGGACTGAAGCTGAAAAACTGGATTTAGAAGATCTTGTTCATCTTGTTTGGGTTTGCGGCAAATCAGGTTCTCAGCAACGTTTGCAGGATGAGCGAGAAAACGACCGAAGCAGGCCCAGCCCGACATGAAGTACATGAGACATTATGCTCATGTCGTGCACAGCTCAGGAACGATAGAAGGAGGCAGAAAGCTTCAAGAGGAAAGCCTCGTGGGACTTGAGCCCTGAACCACATGGAAACTCTGGCTGTGCTGTAAACAGTCGGCCTCTCTCAGTTTCTCCTCACAGCCTCCTGAACTTTCTTCATGCTTCAGGGTTTTCTGCTGGAGCGAGAATCAAACACTCATTCAAAGGGAAATGATGACGTTTTTTCTTCCTGTGACACGAGATGAAGACGCTTTAGCTAAAAAAGAACTGAGAACGAACTGCAGACAGTATTTCAGAGCGTGCTTCCCTTTTGCTTCTCCTGTTTATGAGAAAATGAGAAATGCAGTGTTTACAGATTATAAGCAGCTTCCTTTATGGAAAGCCCCAACCCCCCCACCTCAGCCGTGGCATATCTCCCCTCTCCATTCCTATTTATCCAAGGATAGAGACAGCATGAGCTGGCATGGAAAATCCCACCTCAGTCTGAACTCAAACACAAAGCAGCCTAGCATTAGAGTCTGCACAGAGCGCCGCCATCCTAACTGAAGCCTTTCAGGAGAATTTAGCGTCTGCCACCCTTTTCCCATCGCAGCCGCTTCACAACCAGCCGCCACAGTTTACGGCTGAAGCTGGTTCACAGGGTACAGCCACTCTCTCTGCCATCCTTCAAACACAGTCATAATATTCCTCTGACTCAGCCTAACGGTGCACTGTAACCTAATTCTCTAACTCCATGTTATCATCGAGTCTGTTCAGAAGTCCTGACTCAAGTGTAAAAGCATTCAAAACCTTCAAGATCCAACTTAAAATAAACTCAGTATTCATGTGACCTCGGCGCTGCTGAGGCCACTTTAGGTGATGTTTGTGATAGTTTGAGTCCCAGAAAAACCAGGAAACTGTCCAAAGCATCAGACAGCGTTAGAACAGGACATGAGCACATCCTAAACAAAGAGTCTCAGATCTGCTTCATCATCCTGTAACACACAGGAAGGCCCTGCAGAGCCATCATGGCTCATCTTCACTGTGACTGACTGCATCAGTCTGTCAGCATTCAGGCAGGTTCAACAGTTGTAATTGCTCCAAGTATTTAAGAGATAGAAAAATGTCCCTCAGTATAAAAGCAGCTTACTTAGAGCTCAGTCAGTAGGCAGATAACAGAGCCTCGACCTTGAAACACTCCTGCAGAAATAATCTCACACGCACCAACAAGCACGCATCCACATCCACGGGGAAAACTCACCTCCTTCCTTGGTACGTAGCTCCACCCAGGGAGACCAGGCAGAGGGGCCTTGGCTGCTCTGGCATGCCACCCTGACAGCATAGAGGGTGTGGGGCTCCAGGTCCTGGATGATGTGTGAGGATGGTGGCATGGACACAGTCTGATTATGGATCAGCCTGTGAGGGCCCGCTGTGAAGGAGTCTCCTGGTTGTTCGGCCTGCAACATTAAGATGATCAACATTATACTGACGCTGCTATTAAATCCGATCTTTGTGCAAACATGAAGAGGATGCTGAGCTTTTTGGTGATGAATATGAGGAGTGAATGGAAAATCACTCTGAACACTGAATTTTGGTCTCTGCAGTTGAAGCACTTTGAGGTATTTGTTGCTCATTAAGTGCAAACTTCCAACAATGCTGTAAAATCTCTGAACATGAGCCAAACTCAGCAAGGTGCACTAAAAGCAGAACTCATCAACCAGAATCAGGCAGAAAGCTGCTGGCTCTGCAAAGTCTTTGTGGTAAACACACTTAAAGAGGAACAAAAAATCCTTCACTGCAGCAATTTTATAACCACATTAAAGTTGCTGCTCTCGGCCATTATTCTGCTGCACTGTTCATTATCAAGAAGCTACCATGGAAAGGGGCTTACAGGTGGAGTTACAAACACTATAAACAACTGGCCTAAAAAACAAGCAGACACACAAACACATGAGGTGTCTGAGCTTTGTGGGTGACAAAACTTTGCCACATTTGCAGTTCAAAAACATTAAAGGAACACTTTGAATACAACAGATCTCAAAAGGGAAAAAATAAATGTGGGTTAGGACTCAGTGACGTGTGAGGAATGAAAGGATCAAACCATCATGTGATGGAAATGAAAATGATCCACCTACAGAGGCTGAATTCAGAAATGATGCAGCATTAAACATTTAGCTGAAATTTGATTGCAGCAACTCCCCCTCACACTTGTGCGCACGGCTGACAACAAGCATGGGGGCCAGTCAGTGGTACCAATACCTTCATCCTCATCACATGAGGCACCACGAGGAACCCAGGACCCTCTGCACCAGCGTGGGATCTGACAGGTCCAAGGGTTTCATCCTGATGCCTGATGGCAGTCAGCCTGCATTGCCTAGCCTGCAGAGGTCTGTGTCCCTCCATGGATATGCCTCCCCAGACCATCACTGACCCACCACCAAACCGGTCACGCTGAACGATGTTACAGGCAGGATAACGTTCTCCACGGCTTCTCCAGATCCTTTCAGGTCTGTCACATGTGCTCAGGGTGAACCTGCTCTCATCTGTGAACAGCACAGGGCTCCAGTGGTGGACCTGCCAGTTCTGGTATTCTATGGTAAATCAGGCTCCACGGTGCCGGGCAGTGAAAACAGCGCCCACTAGAGGACATCGGGCCCTCAGGCCACCCTCATGAAGTCTGTTTCTGATTGTTTGCTCAGAGACATTCACCCCAGTGGCTGCTGGAGGTCATTCTGTAGCTCTGCAGAGCTCCTCCTGTCCAGAGCAGGGAGCAGATCCCGGTCCTGCTGATGGGTTAAGGACCTTCTACGGCCCTGTCCAGCTCTCCTAGAGTAACTGCCTGTCTCCTGGAGTCTCCTCCATGCTCTGAGACTGTGCTGGGAGACACAGCAAACCTTCTGTTTGCTTCCTGTTAAATCTAGAATAGAATTTAAAATCCTTCTCCTCACATCCAAGGTCTTGAATAATCAGGCCCCATCTTATCTCAAAGACCTCATAGTACCGTATCACCCCAATAGAGCACTTCACTCTCAGACTGCTGGCTTACTTGTGGTTCCTAGGATACTTCAGAGTAGAATGGGAGGCAGAGCCTTCAGCTTTCAGGCCCCTCTTCTGTGGAACCAGCTCCCAGCTTGGATTCAGGAGACAGACACCCTCTCTATTTTTAAGATTAGGCTTAAAACTTTCCTTTATGATCAAGCTTATAGTTAGGGCTGGATCAGGTCACCCTGAACCCTCTCTGAGCCTGGTTCTGCTGGAGGTTTCTTCCTGTTAAAAGGGAGTTTTTCCTTCCCACTGTCACCAAGTGCTTGCTCATAGGGGGTCGTTTTGACTGTTGGGTTTTTCTTTGTATTATTGTAGGGTCTTTACCTACAATATAAAGCACCTTGAGGCGACTGCTTCTTGTGATTTGGCGCTATATAAATAAAATTGAATTGAATTCTGGCAATGGCACGTATTGATGTGCCATCCTGGAGGAGCTGGACTACCTGTGCAGCCTCTGTAGGGTCCAGGTGTGACCTCATGCTGCCTGCAGTGACCCTGACCCTAGCCACATGTAGAACTGGTGAAAAAGTCAGAAAAGATGAGGAGGGAAAAATGTGAGTGTCCTCCACCTGTGAAACCATTCCTGTTTGGGTGTCTCATTGTTGCCGCTCTAGTGTACCTGTTGGTAATTTGATGAACACCAAAGCAGCTGAATCTGATGACCCCCCCCCCACACACACACACACACACTTACTGACCACATCAGTATCACAGAGGCTTACTGACTGATGCTGAGCTCTGACTGAAGTGTCCTTTAATGTAACTGTACTTTGAAACTATGAGTATTCAGAGGTCTCACACGGCGGGAGCCTTCTGGTTCTTCCATTATGGAATGACTCAGATGGTGTTATTCCCACTACAGTATATGAATGTGTGAGTGAGAGCAATGAGGAGCTCGTCCTGACTCAGTGACTCACCGTCCAGCCTGTAAGACAAGTATGTTTAATCTGATAGTACAACTCAGCCCTGACTCACTCCCAGCATGCATTCCCCTCGTATGGCTCAGACTCACAGTACCTGCTGTCACTGCCTCTTCCTCTTTGCTTTTAACAACTTTCTCTGCCTCTTTCTTCCCTCCTTTCACCCCTCTGAACCTTTTTCATGTTTCTCTTCATTATTCAAACAAGCGTTAAATTTGGATTTTTGCCCCATTCTGCTGAACTGGGCCCCTTTTCTTGTTCCCCTATGAGGGTAAAAGGGTTAGCATGAGGTGGGGGAAGGGAGGGGGCGACAGTATGAAGAGGTATGAGGGGCAGCTTTATTAGAACCAGACGGTTAGGGGTGGTGCTGCGCTGTTCCCTTCTCCAGGAGAAAACTTTCCTGCTCTCAGCTCTGAGCTGTAACAGCCTCAAAGCAGACACTGACAGAGGGGGAGGGAGGGAGTGGTCCTGCACGAGTCCAAGAGGCCACTTTCCCAGAGCGAAACATGAACCACTTGTACATGAATACAGCAGGGAGGGGCAGAGGATGAGTTAAGGGAAGAAAAGTCTCTGCTCCTCAGAATGAGCTTCCAGAGGTTTTCCAGCCAGGATTGGTGGTGTTCCCGTCTCTCACGTTTACCCTGTGTTTCTCTCACCTGCACAGAGCAGTCGATTATCCGATAGTCGCCTCCAAAGCCGGGCTGCCACGATACATGAAGGGCAGTCTGAGTGATCTGAGCAGCTCTCACGTTCTGAGGTGCAGCTGGGAGGACTAAAGGAGAGAACGGGCGAGAATAAAACCACAAACAATTCGATATTTGGCAGAAATATGCAGATAAACCGAGGACGGCTGAGGAGCTCCTGCTCCGCACACCTACCAGTGATGGTCCCGGATCGGGAGGTGGCCACGCCCTTGCGGTTTTGGGCCTCACAGGAGAAGGTGCTGGTCCTGTTCAGACCTGGATAGAGAAATGAAACACGCAGGTGTGAAGAGGAAACACTTCAGCTGCTTTTTATGTTAATGTAACTAAAAATGTAACCAAAGGGAGAATAGCACGAGTGTAACAGTTTCTATACAGTAACTTCCTCTTTCTGTCAGCAGCATCATCAGTTATGTTTCTTCCTAACGAGCCACTAAAGACCTTCAGGATATTTTTATGTGAAACAAACGAAACAGATGAGAGGGGGCGGAGCTTTCTGCCACAAACTCCCCAAACGTCCGTGTTAGGATACGGTGAAAAGATCATCTTAAACTGTTATATGTCCTAATGTGAGCAGTGAATCTTAATGAGAATAAATATCTGCAGGCGGTAATAACTAACTATGAGACGAGCAAGAAACAACAGGAAGAAGAAGTGGAGCATCGGTTTGTCTGATAATAGAAATATAAAATCATGAAAATCTTCTTAAAGTGTGGCTCTGCAGTTTCCTGCAGAAGCTCGAGCTCTGAGAAAGCAGTTCGATCGGATCATCGAGAAGATAAAACTACTTCTTTGCATTACATTTCTGTTTCTCAGTGGGTCAGTGGTCCCGGCTTCATAGCAGTTTATTATAGTCATTTAAATACTGTTTAAACAACGGGACTGCTCGTCAGGCTGGCTCGAGATCACGCCGCTCGCTCCCGTTTCTTTCCTTCCTCATTAGAAAACCACAAAACATCATCCTTCACAGCTGGAAATGTTATAATCTGTTCCCAGGAAGACCCTCGTGATCGGTGCAGTTCTGACTGACAGTGTTGACGCCAGCCGGGAAGGACGTGGTGCTGGTGCTGTCTTTGCTTGGATAACGCTGTGCTCCTAAAAGGAGCTGGAATATTTAATGTTTGATGAGGAGAAGTGAAGCTGTGACAGTTCAAATGTGCTGAATGAATGAACTTCTCTCCATTTCTCTTCATGAAAGCTTATTTGTGTTTGGACCTGCGGTCTGACAGACCAGCTGTCCATGCCAGAGCTGTGAGTGCAGCTTACCATCAACACCGGGCAGCCTGCTCCGATGAGTCAAACCAGATCCTTCAACCGAGCAGCGCTGCCCACTCCTCCCTTCTTCCTTCTGTCTCAGCCTCCTCTGCTTTTCCCTCCACCACTGGACTTAACACAGGCCAGCTATGTGGCAGGCATTCAAGCAGAAACAGAGCCCTCCTCCTTTATCTCCTTCTGTCTTTTATCTCCGTCAGTCCTCTGCACATCAACTTTCCATCTCCCAATTGTCCTTTTTTGTGCTCGCTGCTCTTCTTTACCAACAAACCCACAAAGCATGTCCTCAATGCTCCCCGGCACTGTGCCAGCAGTTCTCTCAGGGGAGGGAGGTTATTGTTTAGGCCATGAAAGGAGGATCTGGAGGTCTTTGAAAGCAGCAGATAGCTGCTGTGTGGTGTTTGGAACACGTCACTATAAGCAGTCTAAATAGATCAAAACTGATTTTTAAATCATCATTTAAAACTCAACTCTGCACCACACCCTGATGAAGCCAGCTCCTTACTTTAATGTTAATTTTTTTCATTTCATTTTCTCCTTCCTGTGTTTAAACTGAGAGGACTGATTATTGGAAACCTTTCAGATTTTGCTGCTGATCATTTTGCTGTCGGTGGGGCGTACAGAGACGCTCCTGCAGGTGTTTACATGAAACTAACGCAAGCAGGGTACCTGTGAGGTTGAGGGTTGAGGGTGAAAGGGCCACGGCATCTGCCAAAGAGTTCAGAGGATGTCCATCCTGCAGCCAGATGACCTTGACCGGTTCTGGAGGACCGTGGGCCACACAGTGCAGACTCAAGGAGACGTTTGCCACCGCAGTCATGTGGTGGGGCTCCACAGAGAAATGAGGAAGGCCTGAGAAAGACTTAGCTGAGTCAGGGTCTTCAAAAATACCTGCGCTCCTCAGATAAACATCTGTGGCTGCTTCAGATGAACTCACCTTCCAGCTGAATACCCCCATCATCAGAAAAGGTCTCACTGCCTCCCGACAGAACAGCACATTTGTAGGAGCCCATGTCGGGGAGCTGCACCTTCTCGATTCTGTTATGGACATAAAGAGGAAGATTTTGTAATAAAAACACTTGAAGCTCCAGCAGGTTGGACACGTGGGACTGTCACTGGATTATGTTCATTCATCTCTGTGGCTGGAAGTCAATATGTGGACATAATCCAGCAACAGGAAAAACAGGAAGTAAAACATCACGTTTGATCCTACCTGAGCGTGCTTATGATCGTCCTGCTGTTGATACCAGTGAGGACTTGGTATTGATTAGTGTCTGCATACTCAAGCGGCACACCATCTCTCAGCCAGGACACATCGGGGGACTCCACGTCCTCGCCTCCGACACCAGTCACTTTGCACTGCAGTGTGACGGGTTTGCCGAGCGAGGAGACCACAGTAGAAGGACTCTGAACAAACTCCAAGCCTTTGAGAGGAAAGAGGTGAGAGAACAGGTGAGTTTGTCTCCTGTTTCTATAGAATCTGCTGCTACACACTGAGCAGAGTTTAGACTATAGTGTTAAGCTTGGTCTGCAGTCTCGTTACTGAGCTCAGTCCAGCCCACAACACATCATCCACTGGCTCAGCGTGCACGCTGTCCATTCTCCAGGCACATATCATGCAGGGAACACTCTGTGCTGCTCCTGTAAGCTGCTTTGCAACCCACCGTGACTTCAGCATCTTCATTTCATATTTTGCCCAACATTAATGTCACATAAAAGTAGAATGGGAGGCAGAGCCTTCAGCTTTCAGGCCCCTCTTCTGTGGAACCAGCTCCCAGCTTGGATTCAGGAGACAGACACCCTCTCTATTTTTAAGATTAGGCTTAAAACTTTCCTTTATGATCAAGCTTATAGTTAGGGCTGGATCAGGTGATCCTGAACCACCCCTTAGTTATGCTGCTATAGGCCTAGGCTGCTGGGGGGTCCCATAATGCACTGTTTCTTTTCATTCACCTTTATTTACTTGTTTCTACTTCACTCTGTATTTAATCATTATTATTAATCTCTGTCTCTCTTCCACAGCATGTCTTTTGTCCTGTCTCTCTCCACTCAGCCCCAACCGGTCACAGCAGATGACTGCCCCTCCCTGAGCCTGGTTCTGCTGGAGGTTTCTTCCTGCTAAAAGGGAGTTTTTCCTTCCCAGTGTCGCCAAATGCTTGCTCATAGGGGGTCGTTTTGACTGTTGGGTTTTCTCTGTGTTATTGTAGGGTCTTTACCCACAATACAAAGCGCCTTGAGATGACTGTTGTGATTTGGCGCTATATAAATAAAACTGAATTGAATTGAATTGAATTGAATATGTCGATTCTTACTTTGTCCTGTCTGTGATTGTTCTGCAGGCAAGTGAATGAAACCTTTCCTTTGTTGAAGTCACATATTCACTGTGTTCATTGTAAGAATGGAGAAAACTCACACAGATTAAAGTGATACAGTCAGAGATAACACCTTGTTCATCAATCAGCACTAAAGTCTTTATTTGGTTCTGTCTCAGAAATATTTACTACTTCTGTCTGAGTGCCGAGATGACAGGTGAACGCAGCACTGTGGCCTTCGAGTGGCTGCTTATCTTGTGCTGCACACTGATAGTGAGGCTGACCTGAGGAGGACAGCTGATCCCGGGACAAAGGCTTCTTGTTGGAGGACGGCTGCTCATGCAGCTTACACAGAGCGCTCGGTGCAAACTAAACATAATTATCAGCATTCACAGGTCTGCAGCCTCCAAAACAGCACAGGATGGTTCTGCTTCTTACTTTAACAGCTGAGACCTTCTCAAAATCCCAGAGCTGACAAAGGCACATTTAAGATGTGCAGATTTCTGACCTTCAGCAGCCCTCTCAGAGCTAACACAGCTCCGTGGTGTGATAGATAACAGAAAAATAAATAACTTGGTGTTCAGAGCAAGAAGGAGAAACTGGATTTTCTTACGCTCGCTGACACGCCGTCCTAGTCGCCCTTCACCCTTTCACCCAAACACCCACCTTACTAAAACACAAATGAATGGCCAAAGTTCAGCCGCTGAAAACTGACTTTAAATGCATCTTTCTGCAGGACTCAGTTTCCTGATTCTGACACATGCAAACAGCTTTTTGTGTTAGTGTGTAATAAACGAAGGAGTGTGTGCTCCCCGCCTCTGTGTGCTCTCTGCCAGTCAGAGTCATTCCTCCCTTTAGTTTTAAGCTTGGCTGAGCTCCTTCCCTGACCCTCCCGCACTGAACAAAAATAGCCCCACTTTCTCACTCTGTATCTTTTTGCTACGTTCATATAAGATGGAGCTCGTAAACCTTTTACGAGCTCACAGACAGACGAGCTGTGGACAAACTGTGTGTGGCCTCTTCAGCTAGTTCATGTCCTCCATACTGTCCTCTCCTCCTCCTCCTCCTCCTCCTCTGTGAGGATACTCAGACAGTAAATGCTGCTGGACGCGTACATACCAAACATATCTAACACAGCCTTTCTCCTCCTCTCACGCCCTCTTTTATCTTCCTGCCTTTTGAACAGAATTGAATGCATTCACTGCCGCGCCTTTGCCCTTTTCTCCTTTTCATACCATTCACTGGATTCATCACAACACATTTTTCCACCTCCCCTCCAAGCTCTCTGCTCTTGCCCTCGTACCCCATCCATCATCTGACTGCTCGAATCTGAGTCAGACAAGCTCTGACTCACAAACTGAAGCATTTGCCCCCCTGAACCCCTCCCCATCCTTCACATCCTCACATACAAACAGGAACTGAGACATCAGAAAAAAATCTGAGGTGAAACCATCGGTCTGAGCTTGTAAAGGACATTAGTGTCTAAAAATCTGCATCCCTGCAGCTCATGTGTGCTGCACCCTGAGGACAGGGGGGCCGCGAAGGTTGGAGCAGATGAGCTGACAGGTGGAGTGTTTTCAGCCATTGGCTGCAGCTAATGGTTCAGTCATGTTGGTTATCATAAAGTATATCTGACATAAAGATTATTTTCTAAAGGAGGCCTAAATGCAGCTTTCAGGATTCTTTCAGTCCCAGCAGAGTTACAGTAAATCCGGCCTTTCACCTGCTTCTATCCATCCATCACATCCCAAAATGGGAATCTTGACCTGGTTGGGAACCCAGCAGGAGTAAAGATTCAGCACCTGACCTCAGCAGTCAGTGTTACTGATGCCTGTCAGGTAAAACTCACCTTCAGCCACGTTTACTGTGATATCAGCAGAATACAAAAAAACTTACTCTGAACTAAATAAAACCAGTTTTTTTCCCCTCCTAATCAGTTCATGTTGGCCAGATGTTGCGCCCTGCAGCTGTGATTCCGCCCGTCAGCCAAAAGCAAATTGAGGTAAGCAGTTAGGAGCAGAGCTAATTGCTCTCACGATAACAAACAGCCAGACTGGGTCATAAAAAGCTGCTCGGTGCCAGTTAAAGCTTACCTGTGAGCGCGTCGGCGGATCCCGGCGTCCACGCCGAAAACATGACGGTGAGAATCACAAGAGGTCGTTTAGACAAGTTCATCGTTCCTGCGGAAAACAGATGACGTCTCAAAAAGAGAAAAAACATGATGAGAAAAAACATGTGGGAACCATCAGCAGGCTCCATTAGCGCATCGCAGCAGCGCACAGGTTCAAAGTCACTTCTAAAAATTAAGTTTTGCTCTAACTTGGCAGGTGCTCAAAGTGGCGAGTATCCACAGATGAGACCCAAGCTGACCGGATCGCCTCGTTTCACTTCCCCATTTTAGGAATCGAGCGCTGAAAAGTGTCGGAATTGCTACAAAGTCTCGAGTTTCTTTTAAGCGGCTGTTTGGTTGGTTTCAGCGATGCTGCGTCCAAAAAGCTTCAGCTTCCTGTAAACTTCCCTCCGCTGATTCAGCTCAGTCCAAACTCCAAAGTCTCTGTCCTGCCTCCCTCAGACATTCCCCTGGCTTTCTTCTCCCTCTCCCCTCCAAACAGGATTCAAATTCCTCAACTCAAGTTCTTTGCCTCCTCCTCCTCCTCCTCCTCGGTCTCCCTCCTTCTCTCGGAGGATGAGAAACCCTGCGGCATGCTGATTGTCTCGGGAAAATCTCGCTTTTTAATTACACACGGATGCGCAAATGAACGATAGATCAGCAGTTTCCCTGCTTCAAACACACACCACAGAGAGCAGCATCTGTGTATAATAATACTGAGTTACACACCTGTCCCACCAGGTAACCCCAGCAAATCTGTCAAAGGTATTATGTGTGTTTTACAAGATTTTTTTTTTAAAATTACTGTTTTAAGGGCAGGCTATCCGAATGAACTATTAAATTACTTAAGCATTAACTATTTAAAATATTTCAGCCTTTGTGGGAAGTCCGGGAAAATATTCAGACTGTTTTGATTCTGCTCCACGTAAACAGAGTTACGTCATCGCGATGTCTGTGTTTGAAAATGCAGCTGTAGTCTAAATAAGTTTCCTTGAGTCACATCTACCCCATCCTACTCTGTGTGTGTCTCTATGTGAGTGTGTCTGTGTGAGAGTGTGTGTGTCCCTGTGTGTGTGTCTCTATGTGAGTGTGTCTGTGTGTGTCTCTATGTGAGTGTGTCTGTGTGTGTCCCTGTGGAGTTCACATATCATTCCTGAATGAGCTGATTTGCTGGTATATTTCTCTTCCTTCTTTTCCAAATGAAAACAATGGAGTGGGGCCCAGGTTGTGGAGGCCTCTGTCCCGCGGCCCCTTTAAGAGCGGCTCTGCGGACAGTGTTGTGTTCCCAGGGTCTTTAATGGAGGCAGAAAGACCCCTTTGTATACGCGTCTCCTTTCAGGCAGAGCTTGAGCAATGGCGCTCTCACTGCTCCCCGATAGAAGCGCAGAGAGGGAGGCAGGAGGGAGGGAAGAAGGTCGCAGAGGGGGTCCCGCATGACAAAGAGGGGAGTTCTACTCAAAAACACAAAGTTGGGGGGGGGGGGTGGACCTGGAAGGAGTGAATGTTTGGGTTTTAAAGGGGGAGGGGCATCAGCTCCAGAACAGTGTTTAGGTTCAGCTTGATTCATGTCACACCCACAGACCAAAGATGGAAGGATTTTTACACGGATATGGATAACTGTACTCACACTCACAAACCAGGCTGTTAGTCTCAGATGAAGAAGAGTGTTTACTGGCTGCATGACACCACAAACACCTTCCTGCTGCCCCCCAGCTTCACACCCTCCCCCGGCGTTGCGGACAGTGAGCTGAGGGCCTCTTCTTCCTTCTCTGCTGCAGGCCGGACAAACTGCTCCAGTCAACCTGTTGATTCATTAAAACGCACTAATGACGTGTGACTGGCTGAAGTCGAAGGCTCCTCTGCCCCCTGCTGGTGTGAGAGAGGAACTGTCAGCTAACCTTGTTTTTCATTTTTCTAAAAATGACTTTGACTTCTTGATGATCTGCATGTTTGATCTGGTGCAGATTTAAAGTTATAACTTGAGCACGTACAGCTGCCAGATTTGTTGAGCTATACAAGAGCATCATGTGAGCTGAGGTTCAGCCAAATGTTCAAAAACTCCTGACATGGGCCTCAAACAGCAGTTAATGGGGGACAGGTGATGTCCTCAGATGGTGGGGGTCAGTCCCCTGATTTAAATCAAACAGTCCCTCAGACTGATGACAGACAGTCAGTGAGAGTCAAAGATTTTACACACTGGTGATTTTGCCAATACTTTAAACCCCAAACCTTCAAAGTCTCCCACACATTTACATCGATATTGATCTGCTTTCAGAATTGATGTCCTTTGTTAAAGCTGACACCAGATACCTTCATGTTTGTGCCTTCCTCGATGAGATCGTCGATGTGCTGAAGATGCTGCTTCCTGTCACACAGAGTTCAGGAGAACTGATGAGTCTCATCTCACTGGGATCCTCTGGCTTTAAATCATCGCCTGGCTTTCAATAAATCCTTAATAGTTCTGTTTGAGATTTGTCATGAACTTCAAACACAGACAGAATCCCTCATCAAGGGCCACTCAAACAAACGCTGTGCCATGTGACTGCAGCCAAGTGGAGGATTGAAGGCAGGTCACAGGTTAGAGCCTCATGATTGCAGACTCAGTACTGAAGGTGTTCCAGCTGCAGTATACATGCAGGAGTGTGACACACAGCTGGTATAGCACACTCGAGGTGTGCGGATATTTTTTGGTCTTTTTCTTCTGTTTAGAACTTTTGAATTTCTTGCTGAAATCTGCTTCCTGCACATCTATCAGACTGTGACCGCCTGCCAACCCGTTTCTCTGAGACTTCACTGAAGCATGAGAGCATCCCTCTAAGATCCCTTTGGTTACATAATGTCCTTCTAACAGTGATTAGCAAAGCCAGACTGCTGCAGTGAATAGCATTTAATCCCACTTGGATATATGACCATGAAAAACATTTAATATCTTAGAGGTGGTTACTTGGATGGGGGCACATGTCCCAGGTTTGGACAGATTAAAATCTCGGTGGGGGCTATCCACAGCGGTGCAACAACAGGCTTCCAGCTGTGCAAGAATAATAATCCCTCTGTTTTAATCTGTCGGAGCAGGCGGTGATCCGGGCCCTCGTTCAGAAGTCGTGCGAGGCCACAGGCGCACACTCAGATCCAGGTTCGACAGCTTTGACGGTTTGATGGTGAACCTCTGTGTGTGGCACTGCGGAGGAGTCCAGCATGACATCTGGTAACATTTGCGGTATAAATCATAGCTTTATCCCAGATTCTGATTATTTGGACCTCTTATGATGTTCATAAACAGGCACAGCTCCAGTTCCACTCACAGCAGTGTGGGTTTAAAGAGGGAGGCCTAAATAGTGGGGATTATTCCCTCTCCCTCTCTCCCTCTCTTACCCTATTTTTCAGCATCAGCACGCCGCCTTTCATTTCAGTTCCTGTTGCTGTGTGGACGCCAGGCATGAGCACAGCAGGAGTGCACCGAGGCTTCCTCAGAAAATACGGTAGGCCTACTCCCATATTTTCTCTGCCGTCAGCAGGTTCAGGCTGAGGTTTGAATTTGCTTCACATTTGTGCTGCATATTAGACTGAGGTTTTCATGCAGGCTTTTTGAAGTCCCTTTGTCTTTAAATAAGACACAACTGTGTCTCAAAGTCAGATTTACTGGCAGACTCGTGCTTATTTTCTCCTAAACTAGTGGAGATTATTTATTTGCCGACTGGAGATCAACAGTGTCTCAGAACAGCAGTCCAACTCTTCCATGAGCTTCATCAGTCTGAGCGGCGGTTTCACAGAGAGATGCTAACATTTAAAGTGATGACTCAGATCTCAGTCAGCATCTCTTTGTTCTCACAGCTTTTCTTTATTGCCCTTGTTGTCGTTCAGGGGGTGTCACAGTTCATAACTGCACTTCACAGTTTATCTACAGGGTAAAATCCAGTGAAACTGGCTGTTATCGTATGAGTTACAATCATAGCTCCCATCTTTCAGATCCACCTGTTCGACTTTAATCCTCTGCTTGGAAAAATAAAGCAGATCTCGTCTGTCCATCAACGTGTGCTCACCTTCTACCGCCCTTATCACAGTCTGCAGTCCTGTGTGTGCTGAGGACTGAAAACACCAGCATATTTGTTCCTGCTAAAAAAGACTGGTTTCTATTAGTTATTGATTATTATGGATTTGCCTAATTTCAAGGAGAGATTATTATTATTATTCCATTTGCTCCTTTTAGCACCTGAATGATTGAAGCAAGCTGTACCTTTGCAGTTGTGTTAAATACAGAAATGGGTCCATAGGTTATACCTGAGGCTCCTTCTCAGGAGATGAGTTCTGTACCTTCTTTAAATGAAATGTTGTGGAGAGTTTCTGTTGAGCTCAGTGTTTGTGCTCTTTATAATTAGATATCCTTCTGCTGCAGGTTCTTAGATTTGTGTTCATGTTACTACAGTAAGCATTCAGTGATGTCAGACACACACACACACATGTTTTATATATAGTTCAAACATGTCTAACAGCTCAGGGTTGATCAGGGGAGATACTGAAAATCTTTAGTCACTCAGGTAAAGTGCTTCCTGACTAGAATAGAATTAATATAGTCAAATAGAACTGACATGCCTGTTGGTGCTGCTGTT
This sequence comes from Pterophyllum scalare, assembly GCA_024447675.2. NCBI lineage: Eukaryota > Metazoa > Chordata > Actinopteri > Cichliformes > Cichlidae > Pterophyllum > Pterophyllum scalare. The sequence goes on along the minus strand of JAMQGT020003147.1, from coordinate 113,806 downwards.
TTCTGGAGGTGGCTTCATGTTTAAGCAGTGGAAGGAGAAGTACCTCGTGCTGACCGCAGAGGGAACCCTGCTGGTGTGCCGGGATGCAGAGTCCCCTCCAGACCAGGTGGTACCGCTGCACAGCGGCTGCGAGTCGATCGCAGAGGGACGAGAGATCATCGACCTGCCCAAGTTGCCTCCTGGGGGCAGAAGGGACTGCTGCTTTGCCCTCATCCTGCCACAGAGCAAGTTCCTGCTGCTGCTCTCAGACAACCCAGAGGACTGCAAGTAGGTCTCCCTCAGATGACCTTTACCCATTCATGGTGACATATTTACATCAGTGCCATAAATGCTGGAGGGTTGGTCTCCTCTGGTATCGTTACGGTTTCACTGCACGTGATTATTAGACTTGGACAGCAAACCTTCACCTGTGCTCTTAAAACCATCAAACTGTTCCTAATATTATGTCATTTGTGTCTCCCAGTCTTTGGCTGAAGATGATCAGGAAAGTGAGAGAGGTGAGTCAGTCCGCTTTGTTTTTCACTGCTAATATCTCAGGTTTCTGTGTTGCTTAGCAACAGTGCACCCTGTCATATAATGGTTTTTACCATCTTCCAATTTGCTAGGGTGTCATGTCACCCCTGACCCTGCAGAGACAGCGCAGCCTCACCCCCTGCATCACAGACAGAGATCCCCTCCCCGACTCTGGCAGCGATAAAGAGCCGGGGTCCCCCAGTGGGTGGCGAGCGGGCACTCCCCCTCTGTCTCAGGTCACCGAGCGGGGGGGCTCCTTCAGAGAGAGGGCAAAACCAAGGTTCACGTCACTCAATTCACATAACACAGACACACAAAAACCCTCATATATTTAATTAATGCAATAACTAATGAATGTGTGTGTGAATCTGGAGCATTTATTTAACTACACATTATCATTGTTGTGTTGCATTATTACAGTTGCTTCTACAGCTCTCATTCATTTATACGGAGCCTTTCATTTCCTCATGGAAATTCATGACTTTTATTTTGTGTTTGTAATAATTTAGTGCGCAGGTGTTCTTACCTGCATGCTCAAACAGTGAGCACATAGAGACAGCAGGCTTCATACAATCCTATAATAACAACAATAATAAATACAGCTTAATAATACTGTCCCACTTTATTTGAATAGTTAGTGGATAATCAGTCCACCACACACACACACACACACACACACACACACACACACACACACTCTCAGCAGTAGTACTATTGTAATATTATAGTGAAACTACACATTAACTTTGAGAGCTCGACCCTTGTTCAGTGAATTTGAACAATAATCACGAGTTAGTTACATGATATCAATTTGTTGTTATTATTATCAATGCGTGTCTTTACAGCTAACGTAGCACGGCGGCCTCTGCGTAGTGTTTCTGTGGCACCGCCTCATCGTGTGTCCGACTGTCTTCGCCATGGCAACAGCAGTGATGCCCGAGCAGTGAGGGCGGTCTGCTTGCTGATGGGGGGCAGCAGCCTCGTCCGCTTTGGGCTACCTCAACTCCTGCTCCCCCTCCTCTCCTCTAGCCACAAGAGCCCCAGAAATTGCCCACGGTTCCGGGGCTTCTCCGAGCTTTCTGCGGGTGGCTCCTTCCATGCCTGCAGCCAGGACGTCGACTCCCCCCACTTTAACAGCTTCGACTTTGAAGGAGATTCCGACTTTGATGCGTTTGACTGTGGAGGATTTGCTTTTTAGTTGTAACTAGAAACAGAGAACCTGAGAGACCTTTCCAAATCCCTGTACTGGTACTGTCATAGGACTCATTTAGCAGTTAAAGGTGTGCTTCCTGGCTTTATGCCAATGCTCCTCAGGTTAATCATTCGTGATCCCGACTCCTCTGAATACTGTCCATGTTGCATCCATGCCACAATGGCTTGAGGTTAACTGGGTCGGCAGTTTGACTTTTAGAAGAACATGTTGGTCTCAGATTTAGAGCTGCCTGTGGCTGAAGCAAAGGGGAGCTCACTGAATGTTTTCTCCAGTGTGTTGTACCCTGTTTTGTTTTTTTGGAACAATACATAACCATACATGGAATGCAGTTTAAAGGTGAACGCTGAATAAATCCTGCTGTCAGCATGACTGTGCATCTTTCTGTCTGGATCAAACTGCCGTTTGTTGGCTGGCACAGAGCAGCTGTGCAGAAATAGGCCAACATTTGGAGAGATGTTAAAGCAGATTTATGCATGACCCGAATGTCTGCACAGGCTTATCTACAAAATAATCTTTTGTGTTTATAGTTCATGAGTTGAATATCTGCATGTGTGTGAATCAAGTAGATTCTTACAGTTAAATAATAATCTGCAGAAAAGTTATCTTCTCATTATTTCTTTTATCATGAAAAGGATAAGCAGAAGAAGATGATGGATGGATGATAAATGATGGATGGATGGATGATGGATGGATGATGGATGGATGGATAGATGATGGATGGATGATGGATGGATGGATGGGTGCAAGATGGATGGATGATGGATGGATGGATGGGTGGATGGATGGATGGATGGATGATGGATGGTTGGATGATGGGTGGATGATGGATGATGGGTGGATGGATGGATGATGGATGGATGGATGGGTGGATGGATGGATGATGGATGATGGATAGATGGATGGATGGATGATGGATGGATGGATGATGGATAGATGGATGATGGATGGATGGATGATCGTTGGATCAATGGATGATGGATGGGTGGATGATGGGTGGATGATGGATGGATGATGGATGGATGATGGATGGATGGATGGATGGATGATGGTTGGATGATGGAGTTTAAACACTTGATCTCTTTTCTGTTCTATTGTGAATAAAATCTGGGTTTATTAGATTTTCCAATCACTGAACACTTTCTATTTATTTAGTACGTGGTGTTTTGGAGTTGGTCCTAACAGACTTTTGTGTGTTCTCTGTCCCTCTGATGGCTTCCTGGATGAGGTGCTGCGTACAGTTGAAGTGTAGCCCAGCTTGTTTTGTCTAACTGCACTTTGACATTTTATCTTTATTTTATTTTGTCTGTTACAAAATTCCCGCAGGACCCCGTGAAAGAACACTTTGTCTGCAGCCTGTAGTATTAGCTGTTACAGCGAAGCCTGAACCCGCGGTGAGTGCGGCTCTGCAGCCAGATGTGTGCAGCTGTTTCACTGAGTTTGCTCCCATTCTGGAGAATTCCGTTTACTCAGCTGATCATCAAACAGTTTCCTGTTTCTCAGGATGATGATGATGAAGAAGATGATAATGATGAGGTGAGCTCCTCGATGAGATGATTTTTAGAAAGTGTTTTTCAGCTGACCCTTATACATGAGGCGTTGGTGGTATAGTGGTTAGCATAGCTGCCTTCCAAGCAGTTGACCCGGGTTCGATTCCCGGCCAACGCAACTCAAATTTTAAAATTCTGGCACGGTGATTGGTCGGTTCCCGGAGAAGCTGCGTGCGTCAGCTGAATCCACCCCCCGAACCCGCTGTGTGCGGAGGGAGAAGCAGACTCACTTGAGCCGCAGGTTTGTTCTCGTTTCTTTTCATTAATAAAGTTTAAGTTTGTTTCAGCTCAGAGGTCAGAATCACCCGTCCGTCACACACACCTGGGGCCACTCCATTAGCACGAGCGCGCGGTGGATACGAACCAGAGCTCCTCACCGGGCAGCGGTTCGTGTTCCCGCTGGTCACCGGGGGGCTGCGTCTCCCCGTCCGGGCGGCTCCTGCTGCGCGTTCCGCCGGAGGTCCACATGCTGCTGGAACACAGGAAGCAGCAGAATGAGAGCGCCGAGGACGGGGTGGGGTGGGGTGGGGGTCTTCTGCCCGCTGCACAGTAACCTGTCACAGCAGCTTCAGTGAAACGCAAGAGGAAGAAAACACACGGAACAAAAGGTCTCAGCTTCTTCTGTTATTACGCTGCTCATTCAGTGCAGTTCTGCCATAAAGGTACACAAGAGTATTAGAAATAACCCGAGACAAAAACAACACGAGTATGTGCTATAATTTCATCTCAGTGACAGTCAGCATCAGTGCTGGGAGAGAAGACATGGACACAGAAAACAAAGTGATGGAGGAGGTTTATCCAGGTTTCTACAGAATCTCCGCCTCTCTGACAGTCGCTGCTTCTCTCTGAAGTCTCGCTCTTCACAAGGACATCGACAGCAAGCATGAGCTGCCTGCCTGCAGGCTGTTAGCTGTCCCCCCAATCAGAAGTTAGAAATGCTGCTTTTGGTACTAACTTTTTCAGAGACGCTGACGACGACTCCCAAGTCATACAAACTGTTGTAGGAATTTAGTTTAGCCTGGAAAGCAGGCTGTCACACTGGTTCTTCAGTCAGAGTCAGACATTCAGGCAGTACGCCGCTGCAGCGTCCGAGTCCTGCAGAGCTTCAGGCAGGACCCCGCCCGACGTCCTCGCCATCCTCACTGTAGTCGTGCCAAACAGGCTCCTCTCGTAGTCCATCAGCTGCCTCCAGAAACCAGCGTTGGGTCGAATGAACGGTCGTCGCTCCAGAACAAGTTCATAAGCCTGACGGAGGCTGAGACCCTCAGACCTGCAGCACAGAGACCAGAACCACATCAGAGACCAGAACCTGACTGTCAAACTGAGACTACAGGAGTTGGTGCACGCGAGGTAGATGTGGTAACCTCATGAGGCAGGCCATGATCAGTGCGGGTGACCGGCTTCTGCCGGCGGTGCAGTGGACCAGAGTTGCCCCCGTTTGGTTCTGGTTTATCCGTTCAGCCACAAGGTCAAAGTACTCTCTCAGGGGGGCATGAGGTTTGTCCTGGACGGGGACGTGGAGGACCTGCAGGCTTTCCAGCTGCGGGTAGGAAACGTGCTCGAGTCCGCTGGCGTTAACGATGAGGGTGACATTTCTGCTGGTCAACACGCTGACGTTCAGAGCCGAGTCCAGATCAGTGAGGAAGAGGCCGGCAGAGACCTGAGAGACCTGCATGACCAGCTGCAGGAGGACAGGTTCATTACAGCGGTCCAACACAGACTCAGAGATTTAACAGGTACAAAAAACAGAACCAACGAGAAACAAAGAAGCCGTTTGTTATCTGCCCTCAGTTCCTGTCAGGCTGTTCAGCTCAACCTGTGAGCCTTACAGGTGAGCTGAAGGCCTTTAACATAGTGGTGTGTGATACTGCAAGATTTGGTATCGATCCGATACCAAGTAAATACAGTGCCAGTATTGCCGATACTGATACTTTTAATAATTATGAAGAATTTTCATGAAGTTTGTGTTTTGTGACCCCCCCCCCTTGGATTATTAATTAGTTCAAAACCAGAATAGAATTGGGCAAAGTTTATAGGTAAATAGAAAATACTTTATCAAAATAAAAGTTTTTGTTCTGGAACATTAGAACAGTAAAAACAATTTTCCACACACATTGTGATGTCTGGATTTTTTTCTTAAATAAAGTGTACAAAATGATCACTCAAGAACAAATTAAATTACAAAAATGTAATAAAAAATATCCCTTCATTCACTAATTTCCTGGATTTTTTTTCTTAAATAAACAAGCTGTACAAAATTATCACTCCACAAGGTTATAAAACATTTACGCTTCCAGCCCCGCCCCCTACTTACAGCCCGTGATTTAACATTTCGATAACTACTCTTAATTGGAGGGGAAAGCGAAATGTCACGTGACGTATAACGTCAAAAACACTGCAGGGAGGGGAGGAGCAAAGTGTGCCTGCTCTGTGCTGTGAGAGGAGCAGCACTTAAACAGTCAGCTAGCATCTTTGATGAAACCGCAGCGCTGCATACAGGAGAGAAATTGAAGCTAAAGTATCGATCTCATTACACTGGTATTGATCAATATCAATACCAGCGTTGGTATCGATATTTGGATCGATCCGCCCACCACTACTTTAATGTGAGAGAATCAGTGGGATGAGCGTCCACTTCTGGCTATACTTCATATCTTGATATTTTTGACAGTCACATGTAGCTGTGTGTGTGTGTGTGGCACAACACTTTGTGTATGGCAGTGATTCTGTCTGTGTGTCTCTGTGCAGAGACAACAGCGCTGTGATGCAGTTTAGGTTCCGTGTTCGAGAAAGTGAGAGACGGTTGTGTCAGTAACTATGAAAAACTGCTGCCGTTAATTAAAATATTTCTGTCAGAAGTGGGATTCGAACCCACGCCTCCAGGGGAGACTGCGACCTGAACGCAGCGCCTTAGACCGCTCGGCCATCCTGACATCCTGAGGACCAGTCTCGGCTTCCTCCATCATATCGTCACGCTCTCAAACAACTACCCAGAAAAATCCGGTGGAATGACCGAAAAAGACAAAAACTATGAAAATGATGATTCAGGCAAAAATTAAACTTTCGTTAAAAATTAGGCCGTTATTTTAAGAGGGTGAAGACACGCCGGCACTTCCCGCATTGCAGCAGATTTATTCACTCCGCTCTCCCCCCTGAGCCTGGGTCATCGATACGATCAATAATCGATCGGAACAACTGGGAGCGGGCTGAGCATGCCGGGACATGTTCGGGGCAGGCGTGTTTAAACTGTGGGTCACGGGATAATGAGTCAGACTCACTTTAAATACACTCGGTTTCGCTTCTGCTCTCAGACAGCCTGACTACAGAGGCAGGTAAGAGCCACCACGACACTCCCCACACTCACCTGGGAGGCAGGTAAGGAGCCTAATCGGTGTAGAGCAGACAGGCCGAGGTCTGGAAACTGAAACTCGGGCTGAACTCGCAGCTGCCCGGACACGCCCGAGCGGGTTAGACCAGACTCCGTTCAAAATGCTTCCACTTTAGCGCTTTCCTGTGACAAGAGGCCGTCTCCGAGAGCTCGGCCCTCGGATCGATTATAAGTATTTTCAGTAGATTAGGCCGCCGGCTCAGGGTTCGTGAGATTAATGCCGGAAACAAGAGCAGCACCTGACCTACAGCTTCCGGTCTGCCCGCAGCTCCTCCGCTGCCCCACGAACACGAAGCGAGTGTTTGCAAAGAAATCTGAACGGAGTCTGGTGGTAGGAGTGTAAGTGGTCACGTGGTCAGGGTTTCACCTGTTTGACCCGGATTTAAAAAGCAGCAAAGGAGCAACTTCAAAACAACCGGCCGACACTTCAAAATAAAAGCCTCGCCAATGTCATAACATTAAAACATGGATCTAAAGAAGGGGGTTGAAGTGACGCATTGGATGTTATCATGCTGTCTTTACTTTATTGTAATCCCATTTCATTTGATTTAGGATCACTTTGAATAACTTGTTCCTGATTTTATAATGTCCGGTGATGTTTATTTGAAATTATTTTTACTTCCTGGATTCAGAATCTTTGGGGTTTTATTCCTTTCCAACAGTTTCTCTTCTGGTCCCCTTTTGGAGGAAGATCCAGTCGTAATGCGGAACCAGAACACTGAGCAGACCTCCACAGAGACCACCAGGGCCCAAAAACTGGTTCTCCCCCAGGTCAGATACCACCCCTCCATCCAGACTCCAGTAGTTAACTCTGAAGCCAAAACCACCAAAAAAACCAGAGCTGGTGCTGCAAACGTCCCTCATCCTGGAACTGACTCCCAGGCTGAGGACAACCGCAGTGCTGCAGCAGTGAAAGCTCCTCCTGGAGGACACAAACAGGGACGGAAACCTGTGAAGGATACAGCTGTTACAGATGCAGGTCCCGCCCCAAAGCCTCCCACACTGGAGCAGGTGCCCCTGGATGTGGGCGTCTGCCTGGACCAGTGTGTGGTGGAACAGGTAGAGGTCCTGACCCGTGGACAGAGAAACAACCCGGATTGGTTCGCCTGGCGGAAGAACCGGATCACGGCCTCTGTAGCGCACAGCATCGCTCACTCCCGCTTCGTTAATGGCAAGAGCAAAACTCCACCCCCCTCCTACCTGGCTGCTGTCACAGGTAGGTCATGCCCTCTTCCACCTGGCTCCTTATGTATTTTTAAGGAGCTTCATCAGGATTACCTCTGCAGGTTTGGGGTGTAACAGGCTCTATTTAAACACATGCAGGATCCAGAGTGCTCCTCAGTAAATCTATTTTTCTCACATATTTTATAAACGCAGTGACAAACATGATTACCGCTCAGTTGATTGATGAGATGATTGATCAGCTGCAGGTACAGGAACAGGGAATCTATAATAAATAAATCAGTGCAACTCCTCTCGACAGGTGAGGGGCCCAGAGTCCAGACCAGAGCCATGAGCTGGGGGGTCAACATGGAGGCCGAGGTGGTCCGCAGGTACCAGGTGTGTTTCAGCATCTTCTCAAACTAAAACTGATGACCTGAAAGACTTTTTAAAGTCAGTCTGTGCAGGACAAACAGGGTTAGGATGTAAAGAGTCAGAATTATGGGAAAATGGTGCTAAAGTTAAATTTAACAAGTCAAAAAAAGGCTGAAACCAAAGAATAAAAATAATAAAGTCTGATTTCTGAATTGTAAGACTACGATGACGTCAGTGGTGAACTGACAAAGTGATAAATATTTAAAAAATCAATTTTGAGGGAAAAGTCAAACTGGAGGCAAAAATCTGAGATTTTAGATGAGAATTAATTTGTTCCCTGCTGAAACCCTCCCAGCGTCGGAAGGAGGGCCTTCATCACAGTTTGCTGCAGAAAAACAATAAATCAGAAGTTTTTTTTTTATTTTTAAAACCTTTACTGAGCTCATGATGATGATGTCACCCTGCAGAAGCTGAAGACCTCAGCGTTGGGCCGGCAGGTCTCCATTCAGGACTGCGGCCTGTTCATCGACCCCCAGCGGCCCTGGCTGGCTGCCAGTCCCGACGGTATCGTGACAGACAGACGAACCGGCCGCCCGCTGCTCTGCCTGGAGGTGAAGTGTCCCTACAAGCACAGATGCAGACGGGTGGAAGACGCCTGTAGGGAAGACCCCACCTTCTGTCTGCAAATACACGAGGACGGATGGGAGCCCGGAGGGGTAAAAAAATATATATATTTGAGTTTCCTCCTTACAGACTAGTCCGAGCTGACGGCCCCTCCTTGTTCTCCTGTTCCAGGCTCCGGTCTACAGTCTGAAGACGTCTCACAGTTACTACACACAGATCCAGTGTCAGCTGGCGGTGACGGGCCTGCAGCGGGCCGACCTTGTCGTCTTTACCCTTAAGGAGACGGCTGTGGTCCCGGTGACCTTTGACCCCGAGCTGTGGGACCAGACAGTGTCCAAATTGGAGGTGTTTTACAGGGATGCCATCTTGCCCCACGTCAGGCAGAAGGTGCAGCAACATGCAGCAGCAGCTGGGACGCCTGAGCTGTAGAGATGAACACAAACCTTCTAAAGTCTGTCCTGAAGGAACCGGCTCTAAACGAAGGGCCTGATGTGGGAAACGTCCTGGAAGTTCTGGTGGGAAGAGCTTTGCTCCACATTCATGGTTAGGGTGAAGTGTGTGCATGGAGCAGAACCGGGCGACAGGAGTGGAGCTCGATGCTCTGAAGAAAATTAGTTTTATTTTATCATGCTCAAAATTAAGCCACACACTACTGTATAAAGATCCTGAGGAGACTGTTGCTGTGATTTGGTGCTGTATAAAAAAAATGAACTGAACTGAGACATCAGCAATATCTGTCCAGGTGTGAGCAGCACTGACACCTTAGTTACATGAACCATGTTTAAAAGGGATCAGAGTGACAACATCCCTGACCAGGCTCTGAATCTCCTGTAGTTTGTGTTTAATAAAGAATAAAACAGCAGGACAGTTTAACTCTTATTTCTGGGCCCAATAAACATGATTTCTGTTTCTCACTTGCATCTCAAAATGATCACTTTTTCCAGGTCCCCTAAAATCTGTGACCCTCCATGAACATCAGCTACAAACCTGTGCAGATCATTTTAAAATATTAAACATGCACAAAAATACCAAGGTTTCAATTTTATTCTGACCACAGTCCAATAATAACAACCGGTCTTTAGGATCTTCTGATCTGTTACAAACTTTATTGGCATTTGACTCTGTTTCAATGTGACAAGCAGGCTTTTATTCTGAAAGGTGCACTGTACAGATGCTGCATAGCAGAAGGCTTCAGTGGACAAACACACACACACACCTGCTGTTGCCACTGCTATAAAGGGGACAGTCCCATGTTCTGGATTGTCCCTTTAACAGACATCTCAGCTTCACTTCAGGTCACCTCAGCTGCTTCCTGCACTTCCCAGAATGCCTCTGGACAACCTCTAGTGGCTCAAAGCCACAGCATGAACATAGGGAACAACCAACCAATCATTTCATCCCTCTGGAGGCATGTCATAAGCCCCGCCCCTCACTAGAAACGTGCAGTTTGAATGTGGGACCGGAGGCGTGGCCTGTAGCGCCTACCACACCCCCTACTGTCCGATCTGCAGCTCCTGCAGCTCCTTCAGCAGCAGCTGCTCCTTCTGGATCTTCTCCAGCTGCAGAGAAAAGACCTCAGGTTCAACTTTGAGTCAACACCTCTGTTCTGTTCCCAGCATCAACACATCCGTCAGCTGTAACTACACAGCAAGTAGCTTCATCCACGCCTGAGCGAGCACCAGGGGGCGCCGGCGCTTCTCCGTGCTGTTCTGTAATTAATGAACGAATCTGACAAATAGACTTTAAGATGAGCTTGACACATCACTGTGGAACCGTAAACAAAAAAGAACTTCACCTGGTTCTTCTGGAGCACTTTTCCCAGTGCCTGTTGCTCCTTCAGCTCCTCGATGGCCTTCAGCTTCTGAAACACAAACATCACAGAGTCTGACCAATCAGAGCACTCAGACCGTGGCCCATCCGGGGAGATGGTGGACCTGACTGATGTTTGCAGAAATCACCCAGGATCTCGACCAGCTCTTCACCTTCTTTAAGTTCTTTATTCTTCTTGTCTGTCTCCGGGTCGCCGCCAGCTCGCCTCTGATTGGCTGTTGCTGACGGGGGCAGGGTCAGAGGGAGGTTCAGGTTCTGGTTTCGCCTCCTGCAGAAATAATCAGTTCAGTCCTCCCCACATTAATACACAAGACTAAGAGTTCCTCTCTACGTCACCATTACAAATATTTATGATCACATGATCACGCAGAGCATCGAATCTCTCATCACATCACGAGGAGTCGCTCGAGTATGTGGAGATTCATCCTCTGAATTTCAGACAGCAGAACTTTAAAATGTTGATTTCAGTCACTTTAAATCCATTTAGTTCAGTTTGAAGTCTTCATCATTTCATCTCATCTTGACTCAAACATTCCCATCATCTCCAGGATCAGACATTTTTCCATCAGTGAGCTTTTCCAACACGACCAATGATGGATCATTGATCCCTGATCAGTGTGTTCTGTGTCAGCAGCTTCATCCAGAACAGTGTGATGTAACAGTGATGCTGCAGTAACTACAGTAAAAGTTTCAGAGGAGCTGACTGACAGTCTGACAGCTGCAGCTGCCTCATTATAAATGCGTGACATCATCGCTGTCGCCACCCTCACAGCCTGTTGACGAGCGAACGACTGTAAAAGCTTCATGTTACCACAAAAATAACAAACTAACGTCTAACTGGGATTTCAGAGCTCGTAGGAACATAAACGTCTGCAGATGAATTCACTCCTCTGACGCTCTGACAGACACTTTATGAAGGAGGACATGAATGGGAGGGTCAGACAGGTGGTTCAGGTGCAGCAGGAGGGGCGGAGTCAGAGAGACACTCAGAGTTTGTTGGATAAAACCTGCCAGGTGAGGGTCACAGAGTATGTTACCATGGTAACTGACTCAGAGTTGGAGTTAGCTCTCCCTGGAACTGAAAACCTGAGTTTCCTCATTTTAGGGTCAACAAACTCAGAGTTGGAGCTGAACCTGCTTCCTGGAACAGGCCCCAGATGACCGACTCGTGGCTCCATGACAATAACGTTAAAATCCTCCACGAGCCCCACAGCATCATCAGCAGTAGACCACATGATCAGATGTTAGACTGAGCCTCTCAGCTTCTTCATCACCTGCGCCTGCCTGTCCATCTTCATCTTCCTCACAGGCAGCGGCTCCCCAGACGTTTCTCCTCACTGGGACGGTTCTCACTCCAATAACAACACATGAATTTAATAACGTGTCATCAGAGGGTGAATATTGGATATTCTCATGAACTGCTGGATGTAAACAAATGTTTCACAATAAAAGCCTAACAGAGTGATTTGAATTAGAAGTGTTTGTATAGCTAGCGTGATGCAGTAAGTGTAACAGAGCAGTTCATTCTGTTCAGCAGCTGAGATCAATAAAGTTTGTTCGCTGTAAGCCTTCGTGCGAGTGATGGCATAAAATGTGAGGAGTTTCCTCGTTAGCGTGTGAAACGGCAGCTACCAGCAGCTTTTACAGTGGGATGCTCATTATTCGATGCATCGTCGATGCTGTGAACCAATGAGCACTTTAAAAAGCTCGAACTTTTCAGGTCGACTTTATCGTCTCTCAGTAATGATGTCAGTCAGGCTGCAGAGGAGGCGTGTCCTCTGCCGGCACCGCACTTGTGGTCACACCTAAAAGTATTTTATTCTGGGGAATCGAGTTACTGGGGTCCTCACCTGTTTCGCTGCTTTCTTTGCTTCTCGTTTCCTCTGGTTCTTCAGAGCAGCTTTAGAGAGACTTCTCTCTCCCGAAGCTCCGGGTCGAAGGTCCTGAGGAGGCTCCTCCTCGTGCTGACGGGGAGGCAGAAGACAGGGAAGCAGTTCAGTTTCGGTTCATCAGGAATGCGACAGGATTGAATCGACGCAAACCGGTTGGTTATCATCTCACCAGTTTGGAGCTGGGTGTGGCCGGCAGATGTCTCAGGGCAGGCGGCCGGTACGCCTGCGTAGGCGGGGCCTGCGTGGACCCAAGCTGGCTGGGCGCCGCCTGGAACTTGACCGGCCGTTCTGGGAAGCTGCCGTCAGGGAACGACTGCCAGAGCACCTCCCACAGCTCCGAGCCGGCCGCCACGTCCCAGTTATGCAGCACGGAGCCGGTGTAGTGCCAGATCTTAAAACCGTTACTGACCCGCAGCCGAGGAGAACAGGTCGCCGTGGCGATGTGCTCGCCGTCAGGACACCAGGAGAAATGAGTGGCGTCTGGAGCCTGAGGTTTGGACACCTGAAACAAGACAGGTGAGACAGGTGAGCCGAACAACATGATCACAGCTACACAGACAACACAATCATTACACACATTTATATTACACACACGGTTATATAGGGTGGAGTTATTTTAGCATGTGGGGGTTGGGTGGGGGTGACAGAGGCCACAGCTCAGGAAAAAGCTGTTCCTCAGTCTGAATCTTTTTATAGCAGAGGGTGGCCGGGGTGTGAATGATGCTGCTGTCCTTCTTCCTCAGACGGCTGGTGTGGACGGTTCCTCTAGGTGTGGGCACTCCAACCCTACTGCACGTAGTGCAATCTTCACCACATGGTGTAGGTCCTTCAGCTCCACACCACGATGGCGTTTGTGAGGATGCTGTCAGTGGCGGTCCTGCAGAAGTTCAGCACAAGTCTCTGTTGGGCTTTTTTCACTAGACTTGAGGTGCTGAAGGTCCCGGTCAGCTGGCTGGACGTGGCGAGTCCAACTCCATGGGAGGCGGGCTGTACGTCCTCCTGATGGACCAGGCAGCGCTCTCTTACACCAGTCAACCACCTGAAGCCTGCTGGCTGTTTCAATGGCTGGATGGGCCTTCAACTCAATATTTCCTTTCATTTTTATTCCCCTTGGCTCCATCCATCTACCGTTCTATTTACTTTAAAAATGCATCATCTAAAAAAAGGCTTTTGTCATTTATCATGATATTTCTGGAACTATTTCCAGGAAACTCTCTAAGAAGTTTGATCTCTCTGAAAGCAAACTTAGTTTGGTGTTCCCCAGGACCCCATTCAAGGGCCTCGATCATTTCTCATATGTAAACAGTATCTTCCGTTTGTAATAAAGCTCACGGCAACATTTCAGCTAAGCTTTAATGCTGGGACACTGAGTACTCAGGACTGTTCAGCAGTTAAATAAACGTTCATCAACCACGGTGCTGTGATGCTCACAGGAAGTTACTGAGTGTTAAAATGAAGAAATCAGATGTACTCTTTCTGTGATGTTTGCAGATGACACCATGCTGATTCCTAAAGGCCAACTTATCTGCTGCTTTTAAAACTACATCCTACCTGTTTGTACTTCTTCACGTCCCAGACCTCCATCTGACCCCGCAGGTTCCCAAAGCCGGCCAGGACCAGGATGTGTCCCTGAGGGCTGACAGACAGACAGATAGACCATCATCCAGCAGTTTAAGGTTCTGAGGTAACACTCTCAGCCTGGTGTCTCCTCAGTTCCTCTAACTGAGGTTCAGAATTTTTTCTTTTATTGGACTGAAAGGAGGTAGCATCACCTCATTAAGCTGAAGACAGCAAGAAAAGAGGAAAATCTCATTTTATTTACCAGAAGAGGAAAAAACACTTTGAAATTTTTATTCAAACACAAACTAAACACAAATCTGCTCCATAAAAACAGCAACAACAAATGTGACAGGAAACTGTGGCGAAAATTAATTCCAGGAAGAGGAAGACATTCATTTAAGTCTCGGCTGAGCAGCAGAGGTCAGTCAATGAACACTTGGTCAGCTGAGGCTTCTGTACAGTAACTTTACTGTGTTTACAAGTTCCTTCAGCAGAGAGCCATCAGGACCAAAGCAGCATATTTTTAAGTCAGGTGGTTAAAAAAAGAAAAAAAAACTCCCAGGCCGGCTGATAACTGGACGATTCCTACTCGATTCGACCAGAACTGACTGTTGCTAATTTGCAAGAATTTACATTTTGCACTGTTGGATCTTAAGAAGGTTCTAAGTAGAGCTTCACAATGCAAAAAGAAGAAATCGGCACAAGAGACAAAAACTTTGGAGCAGGGAATTTATTGAAAACTGCATTTACACTCAAACATGATTTTTTCAGCTGATCAAAAGTTTAAGACCATAGCTCAAACCCAAAGTGTCAAACGAAGGACTCAGTAATGAGCAGCTCCACCATTCTTGTTGATCACTTCAAACAATCGTTTAGGCATGCTTGATGCCAGTGTTTCCAGGAGGCTAGTGGGAACGTTGCTCCAAGTGTTGAAGATGGCTTCACGAAGGCCATCCACTGTCTGGAACTGATGTCCATTTTTGTAAACTTCCCCTGCCATCCATCCCCAAATGTTCTCGATTCAGGGGAACATGCAGGATGGTCCAAAAGAGTGATGTTACTCTCCTGGAAGAAGTCCTTTGTCAGGCGGGCATTGTGAACTGCAGCATTGTCCTGTTGAAGAACCCAGTCATTACCACACAGACGAGGGCCCTCAGTCATGAGGGATGCCCGCTGCAACATCTCCACATAGTCAGCTGCTGTTTGGCCCCTGCACAACCTGAAGCTCCATTGTTCCATTGAAGGAAAACGCACCCCAAATCATGATGGCGTCCCCCCACTGTGCTGTGTAGGTGGGATCTCCTTGTCATGCCAGTAACGTTGGAAGCCATCAGGACCATCAAGGTTAAATTTTTTCTCATCAGAGAAGACAACTTTCTTCCACCTTTCAGTGTCCCATGTTTGGTGCACCCATTTTGTGGCGTTGAAGAAGACGTGGCCTTTGAAGGCGTTTTTGTTCCAGCAATACGTAGTGTTATGTAACCTATTGGTTCAGTTCTGGTGATTGCTACCTCAGAGTCAGGCTGCAATCAGAGAAAAGAAATGCTATTAGAGTCATTTCAGCTGTAGTGAAGTCAGCGAAGCTGTGTTGCCACAGACAAACCAAATTTAGATTTTGAACTTACATAATTGAATTTTTGCGCAGTTGCGGAACATGAGATAGACGTCAGCAACAAACTCATCAGGTGAGTTGTAACACTGGGTATTCCCCTTGCCGAGCTTGGCCCTGATCACAGACAGGTCCATCGGTCTCTTGATGATCTGGGGAGCAATGGCGCCGCCTGTGAGAGAAAGCAGTGGCATTTAAGACTCTTAAATCACCCAGCCAGCCACTTTAGTTCTCTAAAACCAATTCCAATTTAATTACCTCAGAGCACTCTCCTCTTCAAAATGCATCACATAAATGTTGCAGGAGATCCATTATGTATCATTGTGACAGATGTACAGGGTGTGTGCTTGCAACACAATTCTTAATCTAAATTAGTCATCCAGGACCCAAGTTACCTTTTCATAAACATATGGTAACATAGAGGTAGCCTGTTTCTGTATTGTGTACTGTGGAATTTTTTTTATCACTATTGAGTAATACGTTTATGAGTTATATCAGTATAAACACAATTCACACTAAAATGCTGAATGTTAACTACTAGGTGCTGTAAGCATGAATTATAATCACAGAATGCCTCAAATAGCAAATAAAAATCAGTTATGTAAATATTTTATAAAGAGAGAAAATGCATTAAACACAATTTTAAGGCCTGCAGGACACACTCACTGACTGAAGACAACTAGAACCAAGTTACAGATATAACCCATGAGGGAATCTTCAGGCAGCCAACGACTGTCAAATACAGCAGCTGTCAAAGTATTTTTTTTTTTTGTACACTAAAACTTTTAGAAACTTAATGGTACTATTGTGTGTCAATAAGTATAAACTGACAAAATATATAAATACTGTAAGAAAACGTTGATCGGCTTACAAGTGGACTGACGGGCTACTTGGAAGGGAGCACTCAGGATGTTACTGAGGATCAGGAGTGTCAGCCGCTCACATTTCTACAAAGATTCAACCAAACATGAATGAAAAAAGGTATATGATAAAGTGTGTAAACATAGACACTACTCTTGACATTTATGTCTACTTTGTTGCATTTAGGTGCACAGCCTTAACTAATATGATTAGTAAGAGCTGTGTTACCTACTATTTCATATCAAAATGACTGCTGTAAATAAATTTGTTCATTCCAGCTAGAGAAAATGACCTACTCTCTGGTCACATGGAACTAGCCCATGTGCTGATGCGTCTTCTCCAGAGATGCTTCTCTTACTCTCACAGCTGTATTCGGCCTCTGGCTGTAGAACATCTCTGCACAGGGTGCACACCCAGTCACCTCTGAATGAGATAAGACACATTAGGTTATAATACCAGCTTTATAAACTGTTTTAACAGGAGGTGAGAAGATTGTGCTGAAATTTCATGTTAGCTTACGAGGGGAAGCTCAGCAGAGGGGGGATATGGCAAGAGAGGTGGAAGACTTTCGGGCAACAATCACAGCACAGCAGGTCCCCTCCGATCAGACACACGGCACAAAAATCCTCACTCTCCATCTCTGTGCTGTCTTGCTCAGGCTGGCCTTCCTCTGTGCCAAGAGGATTTGCAATCAGAAGTGGCCTCTGACTGGGACCAATCTCTTCTTCCAGGTCAGAGCGAAGTGGTTGTGGGCCATCAAGTCGTCAGCTCCGGTGTTCAGATTCCACATCGAGCTCTGATGCCACGGAGCCTTGAGAGTCTGGAGGCTGATCGGACGCAATGTCAGAATCAGTCTCACCCTGAAAAGTGGGGGTCGTATTCAGGCTGGATGTCAGACTCCGTTTCAGCATCACCTGATTCTGTATCAGCATCAAGCCCTCGGCCGTCCTGCCCTGCATCTGATTCTGGGTCTGCCTCATACTCAAGACTTGGCTCTGAGTCGCCACACAGCCCCATCTCTCCGGATTTCTGTTCAGCTACACACTCAAGTTCAGCCTCAGATGAAGACGCTGCATTTGGGTCAAGAATCTGGTGACGCATCTGAATCAAGCTGCCAGGTCTGAATCAGCCTGTGAGACTACTGCATCCTCTGAGACTGACCTGGGATCAGAGTCAGAATCCAGATCCAGTTCATAGAAACTTGGTGGCATATACTTAGAGTCAGTGGAGGGCAGTGTGGATGAGGGAGAAATAGGTCTCCCTCTGTTGTTGTGGCTGCTGGCTGACTGTGCGGTGGACTCATTACAAGTTTGTCGCTCTGGTGCTGTGAGCAAGCGAGATTCTCCCACCATTCCCTATGTTTACAAGAGAAAAGGAAGGAAGTCATTTTTTTTCCATATTTCTTGTAAATCCCTTTGGCACACATAAATAATACAGAAGGATAGCAGCTAGCTAGGATCATCTTAAACCTTACTAACACACTCTATCACATTTTGTTTAACGCATGCCAAAACCAGTGTGTAAAAAGAGCCATTTTAACCCATAGCTATGACCATATAAACAAATGAAACAAATCCTGTTGTGATAGCTAACAGCTGTTCTTTTTAAAATGTTCTGTAAGATGACTGCTATTCAAAACAAGAAATAAGCCATACTACAGGCATTACATCTGGCCAGGTTTTCTGCTGAGGGAGAGCTTCACTTTTGTCCGTCCCACTGGCAGGTAAAGGGTCACTCTGTCTTCTTCCATGCGGTGGAAGCTGAGACACGAGAATTTTGAGACGCTCGAGGCAAACCACCGGAACCCTGGGCCTTTCTGAGTCTTTCTGAGAATCTCTATTAATTTAGAGGCAAGTAAAAAAAAAAATTAACCATCTTTTTTCCTGATTTGCACATGGACTGATGTTTGATTTTTAAGATACTACGTACCTGTCGTGGCTGCTACTTGAGAAGCTGCATTTCTTCTTGGCATCAAAACCAATCTCTTCATTTACATAAGTCACAGAGTGATCTAAAAAAAAATACAGAGATGGGAATGCCTTCACAAACTTTTTTTTTAAACTGACAGTGTGAGAAATAATTTCACAGTATTTTCCAGCACCTGGCTCCGTCTTATAGGCCAGTAAAGGAGGTTCAGTTGAAGTTTCCCTAGTCACACAAAGCACCCCATCTGAAGCTCTCCTCTGTCTGGGATCCACCACGTGATACTGAAAACAAAACAAATATTATCTAAAATATTTGTTTAGCTGTTAAGCTGTTAAGCTGTTAAGTAAAATAATGGCTTGAAGGGATCCTGTAGGTTTATAAAAGCATACAATCTTTCAAATGATAAAAAAAAAAACTGTCAAAAATGATTGGAAAAATGGGCTCCTTGTTCCTGAGGTTATCTCCTGAGAAAACTGTTCAACTAAATGCCTCACAGATTTTATTATTTTTCACACATTTTTACAAGAGCACTGCACAGATTTAGTATCACATTTCTACTACGTTGTTGGACTTACATGGGGAGTTTAAGTAGTAAAACTGATGTAGCAGAACCATCATTTTTTATTCAATCTCCCTTTGCTCATTTTCATTCTTCTGCCTTGTCAAATTTAACACTTACAATATGTGCCTTACACCAGATCAGAGGTGTGGGTGTGCTAATTTAACCTCAAGCTCCTAGCCTCAGACAGAAATGAGAAGTGGGCTTTACACATACAGAGGTGTGCCAAGCTCACTTCTAACTCCACATTCCCTTTTTACTTTTATTCTGCTCCTTCTGGAATTCCAAAAGGCTTTGTTCTTTTTTTCACGTGGCCAATAAATCCTTGAAGTACACGGAAAAATAACAACCCAGTGACGGCTGAGCATCACAGTCCGTTGGCGCTAAATGGATCTTGTGGTGCTTTCGCTTCTTGTTAGTTTTGTAGCCACAGTTTTTATTGTGGAACTGTGTGTGTGACCAGAGATAACAAGATGAGAACACAGACGTGGCGAGTGCACCTCCTAACTGTGATTATTTCTAATATATCTGACAGTGCAACCTCCCCATGTGTGATTATATTCTGATGCAGGGTTACCTTATTTGCAGCTCCTGCCTCTAGGCTGCGAGCGCATCCTGTGGGCCTTTCAGTGTAAGGGCTGGTGGATGGGGCTGCCAGTTCTGTCGGGATGCTCTGGGAGCGTCTCTTCCTCCTTGAGCACACCGAGCTGGGGCTAGGCCTGCTGCTCTGCACGTCAGATACACACTCGTGAGCTGTCACTGATACCTCCAGGGATGTGGATCTCTGTCAAAAAACATAAATATATATACACACCACTGAGTGGAGTTTCAAGCTGCATCGCATGCACAGATGCACCTGTTCATGCCATTAACAAGTGAAAGGAGACAAAAAAAAAAAGTGGACAGACACACATGGGCACACACCAAATGAACAAAAACATCACTCAGAGCCTATTCTGGGAACACCTCAATCCTTACAAACATGCTGAATAATATTAGTGTTATTGTTGGAGCAATGAAAGCTTTGGATATCACACCAATTATCATATGTAAATTGAACCCGAGGGCTACAGTGTGGCCCTTTGATTAAGCCACCACTCACCCACTCTCTCTCTTATAGTACAGTTTACCTGATGCAAGTCTCCCAAAAAGCTTTTTAAACACCTCAGCTCTGTTTTTTTCTTTTTCGCACATTTTCAGGCCAGGCTGACACCAAGCACATGCTCCTTAGTATCATGCGATTAAAACACTTACCTGATCTATGCCCCCTGGGAAATGTTTGCAGGATTCATGTTGTGGAGGAAAATAGACTATAATCCTTCTCTCTGGAATCATGGAGGGGTGCAGGAATTTATCTCAGTGCAAACCAGAGCTAAAAAACTGGCAGCTCGCACTATTCCCTCAGTGACTCATTAATGACAGGTTAAGCACATAAATGACTGTGCCCAAGTGGCTTTATATCATTTTCAGATGCTGTGACTTGAAAATGTAAAAATAACACATCTTTGTGCTAGTGATCGACCATCTTGAGAATTTTTTAGAGGAGGGTGATTATGCGACTGCTGAAACCTCTGGCACCGAGTGTGATTGTGACGAACAGCGTGCTCCTGGATTTAAGGACGCACTGAACTGCTCGGCTATAATTGTCAGAGCAGCTCTTTGTTTTCCCATCATCCCCTTCTTTTTGAAAGCAGGAGCTGCTTTCTGTTGCACCATCTGTTTTGAGGCTAGCTGTCAGCTGTGGGAAGCGATCATTCTGGCATTAATATAAAGTGTTGCTTTTAGTTTCTGTCATTAACGGATATTAATTAAAACTGAACAACGCCTCAAACACTCGCCTACATGTCAATATTTTAAAACTATACAATGGGCCTTTCAAATGTATAAATAATAGTGTTCGAGGCTTTTCATTTGACTTAAATGTTTCATCATTAAGCAATTTCTGATGCATGCTTTGGTGCCTTTGTACAAGCATAAGTGTTTGAACATCTGTGTTTTCAGAGGAAATAGGCTTGACCAAACAGTAGTGGGTTTCGAGAGGAGCATATAAACAACTTTGTGTGGTTTACCATATCATGGGTTAAAAACTTCGCTTGAGCCCCTAGAAGCTTCGCAGAACCACGTGTGAAGTGAAAAACCGAAGATTGAGGTGCACAAAATCCCACCACATGGCTCGCTTTGATCTGAAGGCCAACTGTCAAACAATGTTCACAACTCTGCTGCTTTTATGAAGTTAAATTGAAGCTGAATTTTGTTGTTATTTCACGGAGGAGCGTAACTGATACCTACTGTATATAAAAAGCTACTTTCAGCAGCTCCCTTATTCTCAAGGTGTCGCCACAGCAGGTAGCTCTGCATGTTTGATCTGGCAGATTTTTACACTTGATGCCCTTCCTGACACAACCCCAAAGAGATTTGTGTCTACAACTTTTGCTTCAACTCAGATTTTTTGTTGTTCATTTTATCTTGCTTTTTTAATAAACTGTTGCTTCAGTTCTATTTTTTAATGCATGTTGCATTGCAATATCTCCATTAGTCAGGATCTATTTTTAACTTAATTTCTTACCTTCCCACCTCTGTAGTCTCTGATGGTCAGTGCAGATTTGGTCCTCTGCTGCTCTTTTCTCACACTTGCTGAACACAGCGGCTGCTGCTGCTGTTGGACAGGACTCTGCACCCTCCTGCCCTGCTGCAACTCTTCATCCAGTATCTCTCTCTTTCAGCCACTGCTGTTTGTCTACAAGTCTCCTCCACACTATGTGTTTCCTCCCAGCTCTCTTCAGTCATCACATCTCTGTCCACAACCGTGTGGCTGAGCTTCTGCTGCAGAGCTGTGTTGGTCGATAGCTTCCCCCGACGCTGGCTTGGCCTCCCACGCTCTGCACTTAGCTGGCCCTGGGTATCTGGAAAAACTTCTTTCTGGTATTGGTGTTGAGAAAGATAGGACTTAGACTGAGAACGTGGTTGTGAGTCAGCAGCTTGTGGCTGAGACGCAGATGCTCGGCTACAGCTGCGCTGGTTGTGCCCTGTGGTTGGGACAGGTGATGCAGTGGAAGGACACTGCAAGGAATTCTCCCAGAACCTCTGGATCTGCTGGCTCTGGTGCTGGGAAGCAGAAATATGAGCTGGCTGAGCACAGCTGGAGTTATAGAGTGTGGCTTCCAGCTGGCTTTTGTCCAGACTGGGCAGATCTGGCTGAGAGTGAATGCCATGCAGGCAACACATCTGGGGCTCACAGCAGGCTTGGTACCCATAGCCTGGCTCTCGTCCTCTGTGAAACACAGGTGGCAGGGTCAAGCAGGTAATGGGCTGGGGTCTCATAATACTGGAGCAGGCCAACCCTGGTGGGTAGCGCAGTTTCCCCCCTCAACAGTCAGCTGGCCTGCGGAACAAGAGTCACAGTGCGAGCTCAGGTTCACCGACAGCACTTCACATGTTATGCATGAAAATAATGCTAATTAATTATCAAACAGATATGGATGCTAACAGTTCCTTTTGTCTGTACTTAACTTTTTTTTTTTTAGTCAATTAGTTTTTCTTTGCAAAACATACTCTAAATAAGTCTTCTTGCTTTAATAAAATTAATTTTACCTAAGCAGGATATTTGTTTCGTCCAGTAACTAGCATCCCAGTTGAATTTTATCTTCAATGGACTCCAAGAGTCTGAGTGGTGTGACGCCTCAAGCAGCTGCTGCATCTGAAGTGAAATCTGTAGGATATATATATATATATATATATATATATAAATAACATATACTCTCTTCTTTTTAAAGTGGTTTTCAAAGCAAAATTACAACAACAAAAAACCCACAAAGATGCATTCAAAAGACACTTCTAGATAATTCTGGATTTTCTTTGTTCCTTTTCTTTGATCTTATTAGGATTTCTCTAATAAACTAAATCAACACAAGGGACAAATAAATAAACAAAGGTATTGAGTGGATAGAACTTCATAAAAAGATTTTATCATAGGGCAAGAGGTGGGGTACACTCTAGACAGATTTCCAGTAGATTCTCCACCATGATCTGGCTGATTAAGAAGTAAGAATTAACCCAACATGCATGTCTTTGGACTGTGGGAGCACAGGGAGAACATGTAAACTCCACAGGCCCCAACTAGACAAGATGGTTTGAACCCAGAAGAGTCATCATTTCTAATCTCTGCACCATTGTGTCACAATTGTGTCACAAAAGAATCATATATGTCTCCACCTAAATCATGATAAAAGAAACACAAGTGGATGTAAATCTAGTTTGAAAGAATGCTTAAGTGATTAAGTTTGGACTTCCACAAACCTGAAGGTCTCACAAAAGACAAATTTGGAGAAATATGATCAAAACTGATTGCAAAGAGGCCCTCCTTCCATGGGTGAAACTCCAAAAATACCCCTTTTAATGCAGCTTTCCTATTTTTAAACCCTGCCTAACTGGTAAATGTCAAACTCCACGCTGCCAGTACAGAGCGCAAGGAGCTTTCTTTAGTTCTGAGCACAAGCTGATCTAAAGCCAGTGGTGCAATTTCAGCAATTTTCTCAGACTGCTCCTTCGTAAACACAGAGGACATTGTACAGCACAATGGTTTTCACAGACCAAGCAGCAATCTGTGGCAAATCTGACCTTCACAAGTACAATTGGAGTTCCCCTTTAAATGCAAATGTGTGGTTTCTTTTTCAAAGATAAAAAAGAGACTTCACACTTGTTGTTCTACTTTACAAGAAATTAATTATCACCTCTCTCACAGGACCGGACCCGTGTGTGTGTGTGTGTGTGTGTGGGTGTGTGTGTGTGTGTGTGTGTGCGTGTGTGTGCGCGCGTATATGTGTGTGTTCCTATGAGAAGGAGGACTTCTGTTAACTGTCTCATCTGCATACCAAAGCTCTGCTGAAGAGCACTGGGCTTGTGCAGTGATGGGTCATAGCCCAGGTGATGAACTTCTGAATATGGTCCAGCTGGCCACAGATCTCTATTGCCCCTTGCAGCTGGTCCTCCAGACGCTGCTGGAAGCCCTCTGCAATCTTCTGCAAAAAAAAAAAAAAAAAGAATGTACACATTAAGTTTTGTGTACTTACTGGCAGACAGAAAACCTTGCACTTGGACTGTGAGCTAATCAACAGCTAGTTTTTGACAGATGTAGCTGCTGAGATGTTGGTTTAAGCAGCTGTGACAGCTTATCACGAGCTAGTGATCACATCATGGCAGTTACACATTCCTTGCATGTAGATTTGCGGCTGGCGAGACGATTAGATGGAAAGAGACAGTAATTACCTCCAGTTGCTCTATTAATAGGTTGGCTCGTTTGTTAAGCTCGTTCATCATAATCATCTTTGCCATTTTAATCTGGTTCTCTGCCTTCCTGTGTGCAATCTTCACTCCATGAAGTCTGGAAAGACAGAAAGGGTGCAAATGTCTTAGTCCCTCCCAAACCCAGAATTAGTGACCATTTGTGGCTGGAGCTGCTCAGAAATTGGACTATAATGATCGTGTAGGCTAAAACCAACCTCTCCTCTATTTGTTTAGCGCTGCTCTCCACTGCAGACCGCCTCTCTTCCACCTGAACCATCAGACTCTCAAACAGCCATTGCTGATCCTGTAGGGCCTTTCCGATCTGCACCACCCTGAACATGAGAGATCATAGCATCCACCAGGCAAAAAGTTCACTAATTTATTCTCTGAGCATGACGAACACCAGAATTGAATTTGTTTCCCCCGAGGACAAAACATTATGCAGGTGACCTTCGAGGCAGTTACTGCTTTCTAACATCACAGAAAACAAAAAGGTATGAATACTTAATGAATGTTAGGCTGGCCAAGGGTAGTGTATGCAGATACAGATGATAAAACTGACAAGGCGGTTAAAGTGTGTTACTGCTCACAGGAAGTTTTTTAACCTGTGGTTAGCCCTCCTCTGCAGTGTCCTTGTGCTGTATATCTGAGGACTGACCTGTGGTTTTTGTGGGAGGACAGGTGACAGCTGCTACAGCACAGAAGGTCACATGACTCGCAGAAAAGCTCCAAGGGCTCCTGTCTGTGAGAGTGGCACATGAGGAGGGAACAGGGTACGACCCCGGGCCTGAACGACATACGGGGGGGACAGAGCAGCAGTCAACAGGCAATTCATACTCGGGCCAGCAGCATGCAGCATTAAAATGAATGCATTAGAAGGAAAAGACTTGCAGTGTTATCTGCAGCAAACTCTTTTGATCTGAACTGAAGAGTCTGTTCGCTCAAATAGCATGTAGGATCACATGACAGCCCATAACTGTCTTCTTGATAAGTTATACATAGTTATCACTAATACAAAGTGTCTTTTTATGTCATCAGAAGAGGACAGATATGCTGATGTGAAATACTTAAAGAGCTACAAAACCCTCAGAAGTCTCCTCTGACCAGAGTAAGCTCTGCTTCTTTAGGTTGTTTATCCTTCTGCTAGCTAGTGATCCAAAAGTAAATAAAAAGTTGATAAAAAAAAAGTCAATCAATACACATATTGTTGGATTAAACACACATATTATAAGAAACATGCGCTGTGCTACAGTAACAGAATGCAGTTCAAAGAAAACTCTTATGAGTTTTACTGACAAGCATTATTAAAGCTGAGCTAGCTCTACAATTTGACACCAAAATAATGACAGCATATAGTTGTGGCAGCTGAAGGAAGCTGAGGTTGCAATGTGATGTGTTTTTAGAGTTTAGTGACAAAGATGCAAGTTGCCAGCATTTCAAGTGCTGTTCAGCTAGTTTCTGACATACCATTAGCCACACACACCTCTAATGCATGCACTCAAAAGTGCTTCTCACCTACATCTAAACAGGTCACTGAAGAAACTTTTGACCCACAAAACATCTAACATTAGCTGGATAATGCTAATAAACATACCCTGCTGCTCTCTGCTGGCCACCTTACCCCAGCCAACCCCCTCTCCTGCTTGCAGATCATCAGAGATCTCTGTGGTAGAGAGCTGAGCATCACCTTGTATGCATCAGCCTGATCTGACTGACCACATCCTGTCTATCAGCGCAGTCACACGGTTTTTCTCACAAGTACACAAACCAAACACCAACCCTTCAACATCACAATAAAGCTGTCTGGGACGTGCTCGTTATGATTTGACAACTTGTGCAAAAGCAGCTGGCAACAAAGCTGCCAAGCATACGTGATGGGCTTTAAATAGCAAAATACTAATATTAGCAAAAATGAAATCATCCGAGCACTGAGGCACGTGTTAAAGACAGGTGCGTGAAAATACACACAGTTAACATGCATTAATAATTGCAAAGAGATACCAGATGGGCCGTCCTATTAACTACTCAATGATGTGTCATGCAAGTCTGTAAAAGTGAACAAATCAAACTAATGTCTTGCCTTGTCCGGTAGGAGGCAGGGAGCTGGAGCCTCTCTGGTGCAGTTCGGGGAACTGGGTGGCACTGGGCCTCAGTTGCTGGTGTGACTCCATGTACTGGGAAGTGGTGGGGGCTCTCTGATGCTGATGCACATCTGTGCACTGGTAACACAACCACTTGTTGCAGAGCGTACACAGACTCTGTGCAAGAGTTGGCTCCGTGCACTCTGAGCAGCTCTGAAAGAGAAACTTTTTTTAAATTGTACAGTGAAAATGCACACACACATACAAGGTGTTAAAAAAGATGAGGTGGCATATTTCAGACAAATTTGTGATGCTGCTTTAGTGAGGGTGGACTCGCACTTTAAGGAGTTGTTATGTGTTCTCATGCATGAAAATGCTTCGGAGACTCTTGGTAAAGCACCTCGTGAAGATAAATCTAAGTACCCAGAAGCATTTAAGTAATGCAATAAAGTATCTAAACAGTGAAACCTCAAAAACAGGACTTCATCAAAAAAAAAAAATTCAAATTCCATTTAAGTCTCTTGTATTTACATTACCTTCAGCTTCAAAATAAAAGCACAAAAGCTATAGGATGACTTTTATTTAAAAGTACAGCTTTTTTCACTTGTATTAATTTATCCTTGCCAGGACAGTTGTTATCTGTAGTTGACCCTTCCTAATTTTGGAGCAGTGAACAGCACCTCAGGATTTTTCTTCTTTTTTATTTTTTATTTTAAGCACCTCAGGATTAAATCCGCTTTTATAAACGCTGTGACTTCTTCAGAGACAATTGTAGGATTATTCCAAATACCTAACATGACTTTTGGGTTGAGAAGAGGGCAACACAAGCATAAGCATCTTGTCAGCTTTATGCAGAGCACACACAGTGCACAGTGCGCTAAGTCCCACATGAAAGAAATATAATTTCCTGTTGTGTCAAAGAAGAAATTAAAGATAGGAAACAAAATGCGAAAATACGACACCTTACCTTCTCCATTTCCGTGCTTTGAGAGGGGATGTGTTGCCTTCTCAGCAGGAGGGAGTGAAGAGGAGAGAGAGAGAGAGAGAAAGAGAGAGAGAGCTGCCTGACGCCTCAGCGGCAGAAACACTGAGACTTCTACCTGAGGCAGGAAGCAGCGTGCACCGAGAGGTGGCCCCAGAGGAGGCGGCTTACATGACAGACTCACTGTGCTCTCTCCTCCCCCAGTTCATCCAAGTGTAGGACCCCTCACTGCAGATGAGGAGAGAAGTGTCATGTTCATATTCATTCTCTGCTCACTGATGCAGCCAACAAAAAAAGGAGGGAAAATCTAATCCTTTTTCTTAAATAAGCCTGTGCATAATAATTGGGAATTAGGGAGATAACATAATTATTTTTTGTAGGGCAAAATATCCCCGGAAGCCTTTCCAAATTAAAGGAAGGAAGACCAAGTGACCTACAATGAGGAGGGAAGGAGAAATTGTAATGCAAGCACCTTTAGTTTCTTTGCAGAAGGCAGGATTAGGTGATGTAAGGCTGAGGTTTTGTCAGGCTAAGTTGAGCTGGGCTAGGATGGGCCAGCTGTGGCCTTCTTCCCTTTGTCAGCATGAGGAGGGGCCAAATCCCAGAGGGCCTACACTCTAACGTAGCTCACGGAAACGGGGTCAGGCTCTGATGGGACTAGGATGCACTCCTGCTATTCCCTCTAACACTACGAAATCAATTAGGACTTCAAAACGACAGATAAAATGAACAGAGCAGTGCAAGAGGAAAGAAAAGAGGCACAAATGTGGACACTGAAGGGATATATACATTTAATACTTGCATACTTACCAAAGATACAGCTGCAAGATAGTGCGAAAGCTGAGAAACAAAACTAAGGAAGAGGTCACTGTTGAAACCAATTAAAACTTAAAATAGTCTGCATCAAATACTCAGAAGCCCTGAATTAAACCACTATGACATCTGGACCTATGAGAAAATCTGCCTAACAACAACCCCTACAGCCTGACCTAAAAATCTGACAACTTTCTCATCCTTGGATACTTCAGCAGGGAGCTCAGAGCAATCCCATTCCCCATCGTGAACTCAAAGACCCAATTTGAAACACAATTAGTCAGTCGTAGTGCACCCTGTGTCTCGTTCACTCAGCTCCATAGCATTTTCAAATTGTGCACTCGCTTTCTCTGCAACCTTCACAGCGTTTATCGCTCACGTTGAAACCTCCCGCCAGCTTCCCTGCTCTGCTAAGCTGGCACTAGATACGCGTACCATCTCCAGAGACGTCACAATTATAGAAACCTGTGCTATGATCTCTCCCTTGAAAGCACCTCCTGTGTAACATCTATTAACACCGAGGTGATGAGGTCACAGAAAAAGCGGGATTATCTTCAAACACTCTGAAGTTATTATGCCTTTTTACTATTTCTCCCCTCAAACAACTCACTGTTCATAATGCCCTATGAAAAGGAAAGACACGCCTTCACTTTTCACTTGACAGATATTAACCAAATGCAAAGAGTTCATTTAAGAATTGCCTTATATATAATGATACCATCCCAGCACTCTTACTCAACCTCCTTGATTAAAAAAATCAGCTTCAGCTGCTGCAGTTTGAGAAATGCACATTTTCCCCATCATGTTTATCTTTTCACTGTGGGGTACTTAAACTGCTACAGCTATAAAATGACATGACAAAAACTCTTTATTATTTATTTTAAAGGGCCATTAATATTTTTGTTGTCACCAGGGGGCAGAATAAGCAGACAGACCAATAACTATCACTTATTATTGTTCTGTAAAGCTCAGTAATAAGTGACCAGTGACACAATTTAATATTCAAATTTAATATTACTGAGATCAGGAAAACCATAAATCCCAAAACACTAAAGTAACAAAAGAAATTTTATTTTATTACTGGGCAAATACTTGAGCCAGCCCTCAAAAAGATATCCCAGTGTTGAACCAGTGTTTTGTCAACAACTTAGCAAAGAGCAAATTTTAAGTTGTATCTTTAGGCACTTTGCTACTAGCAGTCAGTTGCAAATAAACATAATTTGTTCTTGAGATGAATCCATGAAAAATGCCAAAGATAACACAACTTGACAGGCATAAAAGTGCATTTTTGCACCAACAAGGTGATTCCCGAAGAGGTATTAGCCAAAAACTTGGCAAAACAGTGCACTTGACCACATTAAAAAGAATTTGAGGAAACTGTACAAGTGGAGAATAAAAGAAGATGTGGCAGGCCTAAAAAAAAACTATCTACAGCAGATGAACAGCATCTGAAAGTCATACACAGTCAGAGACAGGACCTGGTCTCAGTGGAAAAGTGACTGTCAAGAAGCCATTCCTAATGCAGATAAAAAGGAACAAAAGGCTGAGTTATCCCAAATTACACAAGAACTGGACTGAAAATCAGTGGCAACATGTCTTATGGAGGGATAAATCCAAATTTGAAATTTATGATTCAAATATAATCAATATATGAAGAGAATATCAGGAGAGAGGTACAATGGCGAGTGTCTACAGCCATCTGTAAAACACGGTTTGGGGCTGCATTTCAGCCAGTGTGGAGATCTTGTAAAAAATTGATGGAATTACGAACGCAGAAAAATACCATCAGATTTTAATCCACCATGAAATACCATCTAATTGGCAACAGCTTCATTTTTCAGCATGACAATGATCCCAGTGAATATATATTTATTAATGTACCTTTAAGTTAACCGCTATATTTCATTTACAGTAGTACAAGCCACACTATTAATATATAAAATCTGTAAAATCTAAAATACTTTATTACAATTTGCTAGCTAACATGGCTGTAGCTACTGTGCAGCGCTAAGGAAACTGAGGGCTGAGGAGTTTTTAGGGCTGAGGTCAGGCTTTTTAAGAAGGATTTGGATTTGCATTAAATTAGATATCTTTACATTCAAGCAAAAGATCATATTTGAAATGAAACCTCATTGACAAAGTCAAGCAATTATGTTTCGTATAATAACCATGGCAAAGTTTACAGAACACATACAGCTCAAATCATGCATTAAATAAAGAGGGAAAACATTTCAAGAGCTGTAATCACAGTGGGTGGGCTTGGACAAGAATTTGGCTGATACAAAATCCTGTTACAGAGCTGTGCAGGAGTTATTTATGGGAATGTGTTAGTCAAGTCTGGGTTATTTATACAGCACATGTCACAACCAAAACAAACAAACAAACAAATTTCTGCACACCAGTAAGTCTCATTATTTGGAGCACGGGGTGAATTCATTATGCAAGCTACAATTTTTTCCTATCTTTATCATACAGAGGCGTTAAAAGTGAGCTGTAGCTTAATAATAAATACAAAAACAACTTACTGGGGATCATCTAATTATTGCAATTAATATCTGGTGCTTAGACTAGATTATGATTGAATTGTAAACAATGTAAAACAACAAATACAAATCTGAATATTACATCCTCTTCATGGGAAACTTATATTAAGTATGAACACACCTTTTTAGTTTCTGTATTGGCCCACTGCATAAGGCTGTGGGAATTTGGGATTTCCTGTGATTTTCCTTCTGTTATTATTACGCGTTCAGCTACCTGTTCCATCTGTTTATGGATGTGCTGTCAGTCCGACGGCACCTTATTAAAGCTTCTTCAAAAATAAATAAATAACAAGCACGTCAGACAAATCGCAGAGTACCTGCCCCTTCATCCACAGCCTGCCTCTGCATCAGCAGCCAGCGCATCACTGAGCGTGATATTATTTTTTAGAAAGTGCGCATGAGATTCCGCCCCTATCATGGCATCATGGTGCAATCCACAACACAGAAGGACAGCACGCAAACACAAAGTCAGCACACGGATAGTTTCCAGTACCAAGCATCCGCAAACTGTGCCCGTGTAATAATTAAATCCCCTCACGAAGCGCACGGATCACGCAAAACATCCTGTCAGGTAAACATGAGTGTGCGCTCGTGTGAGGGTGTCACAGTGTTGTTTTTGGTCCGGAGGAAACGAGACTGTCTCCCGAGAAACTCCGCTTCTGTCAGCCTGCCATCATATCTTGTGCGCTGCACTGTGTGAGATGAAAGAGAGTTTTTCTTTCTTTTTTCTTTTTTTTACCTTGACCCGCGCATCTCCGAGTGTCGATCCCCCCATCGGATGTCGCTCTTTGGCCCGGACAAAATTTTGGAGATTCCAAGTCTCGTAGTTAATCGTGAGATTTTATACTCATGCAATACTTCTGACGTTTCTCAAAGCTGAAGTGTGACACTTGGCGAGAAGACTGCAAGTTTACAGACGGAGCCTCCCATCACAGGGCTGCAGCGATGGGAGAGCTTTGCGTAATTAATGCATAACAATAACAAGACCCCATGATGCTGTAAACGGAAATCATGCATCATCATAACAGATTAAAGTGTTATAATATTATACATTTTAGCGCTTAAGTGATCCTGCCGCAGTATTTCAGAAGTAGTTACATTTGGAAGATGAGCAGAAATACATGCTGTTTAGAATAGAATAAAATGGCTCTTTAATGTCATTGTACATGGTACAAGGAAATAGTAAAAGTTTAGTATGTTTCAGTATGTTTAGTCGGTAAAGTGCTTTGTAATTGTGTTTTTAAAAGTGCTATACATTATAATTATTAAAATTTCACTGTTTTAAAGTTAAATAAGCGTCTGAAAAATTACAGATGACTGTAGTACCTGAGTAAATGTGAGAAATTCAGCTTAAATGTCAAAGTTCCATTTGAAATATCTATTGTGTATCAATATTGCCTCAACCCAAACATCAGGAAACACAATAATGGATACATTTAAAAGTGGCATCTCATTAAAATATGATTTTAAAAAAAAGCTTTATTTTTCCCATATTTGGGGAATTATTTCATTACAGCAGTAACAAAGTATTGGAAGAATTTTAAAAATGTTGTTATTTATATATTATATATTTTCTTAGACACACTGAAGAAGTAGAAGGTCCATTCTCCTCTCCTTATCCTGTTCAGGGTTGCCTATCCCAGCTGTCATAGGGCGAGAGGCAGGTTACACCCTGTACAGGTCGCCAGCCTGTCACAGGGCTAACACAGAGAGACAGACAACCATTCACATTCACACCTATGGGCAATTTAGAATCACAAATTAACCTAACCCCAGTACAGTAACTGCACGTCTTTGGACTGTAGGAGGAAACCAGAGTACCCTGAGAAAACTCACACAGAAAAGCTGGGCCAAGGTGGAGTCAAACCCAGACCTTCTAGCTGAGAGGCAACAGTGCTAACCACCACACCACCATGCTGCCGAAGGTAGAAGGTAAATATTCCCAATTTAAGACCCTCACTCTAAGCACTCATCCCTTCCTGTTCTTAAATTATTGATGTAATAATGTGCAATACCAATTTTAATGCAGCCAGCTGGCCAGTATACCACAATTGCCCTATTCCTGTGTAGCAGCACATATATTTGGTGTTCACCAGTCAAAGTTCAGCTGTAATTTTAGCTGCATGGCAGTGGTGTAGGAGTTTACATTTATTTCATTTTTAAATTAAATACTTTTTTTCAGTATATCCTCTTTATGCACTAAATTTTAGAGGGAATTATTGCACATTTTACTCCAGGGCAGATTTAGCTCTAAGCATATTTTAGATTAAGATTTGAACGAAAAAAATAGATTTTAAAAATACAATTTGCTAGCTCAAATATGCATTAGCTTCAGCTGCATCATTAATATGCTTACACACTGATACATCAAGTATCTGATGATATTCCACAATAAAATAAAAAATACTCATATTTCTATGCTCTTACAATATACTCTAATTTTAATTATAGTGTGATCTCAGAATGTCTTCTCAAGGAAAGATGCTTGAGCTGCTTGTGGGTGTGGATCCTTATCCTAAACTCTCTGCGAGATTACTTCACATCAAATGTCACTCTTCACAGCAATAAAGGACACAGGCAGGGGAAAAGTAACATGGCACCTGGAATCAACAGCGAGCTGCTCAGTTAGGAGGGCTAATAACAGCATGGCAGCGACAGCCATCGGAGTGATGTGCACAGACGTAATTAGGTTACCAGCAGCATGTGGTAGCTAGTGTTAGACTGCTGCGCCTTTTGGGATCTTACCAACCTAATGCATAGCTTTGGGAGCGGCTGTCATTGACATGTCAGTGGTAAAAGGAGGTGAGTTTTTATCATCAAGCAAAATGTAAAACATATGTCTATGTCTGAATGGGATATCTGTACTGCTTTGGGCCTTGTTTTGATAATAAAATAAAGAAATAAAGGCTGTGGAGTGCATCTGTACTGCTATTGATAAAAAGCTGCTTTGGCTGATTTGACAGGGGGAAGTGAGGGGAAAAAAGCATATTTATGATGGCAGGTGCTTCAAAAACTATTTAGACTTAACCAAAATTAGTGAGCATGGATGCTGTTGGTTAGTTCAATACTTAGACTCAAGCACTGGAACCATTTTAATGACCACTTTTAATAAAAGCTTGTAAAAATCTCCAGGAAGAGTTCAAACCATTTTCTTCACGGTATTGCATGTACAGTTTTTGAACAGGCTTTACCTTAAACAGAGACAAAACACTGTCGTAAAATAATGCAAAAGGAACACATATCTGTACAGCTACGCTCACCTACGACCCATTTCAAGTCACATACACTCAACACACTCTGATAACGCTCTTCACAAGCACAACTGGACATCAGTGGTTACTCTATGACTCACTTGCTGTGTACCGTCCTGCTACTCCTATCTCATAAGGTACTATAAACACACAAGGAAGAGGATCACAGCTTACAGTGAAATAATATGTACATGCTTTTATAAAATTAAAAAAGAGAGCGAGAGTCAGCTTGATGCCGAGGCTTGAGACATCAGGTCTTCTCCTCAGTTCTTTTTCTGGAGAAACTTCATTTTACTTCCTGAAAACGGATAAAATAAAACTATTAAACTGTGTCAAACGATAGCAGGACATTTGGTCTAAAAATCTGAATAGTGGTAGCATGCATGGTTTCCTGATAAATTCCTTAAAGAACAATTTCAGACATATTTAAACAAGTTTTTCCTTTGAATACGTTATTAGTGAATATAATGTGGATTTTATTATATAATGTAGTGAAGCCTGTCACCGCTACCTGATATCATGTAAGATGCTTACAATAAAAATAAAGCGAGGGTGAAAGTGTAGCAGCAATTTAGCAAAAGTTGATGTGTAGCTTTCTCCATGGCACAATAAAACATTAGCATATACAGAATAGATATTTTATATTTCTGTTTATGACTTTCCAACTCCTCAAATATGTCTGCTTCAGAACTCACCAAGGCCTCTAAGGAACTTGTTGACTCCACTCTGCTCTGTGTCTGGCAGCTCCTCCAAATATTGATCTACCCGCTGCTCAAACAGACCTGTCAACACAACAGCAGAGATTTTTTTAAAAAAAGAAAAAGATAAAGAAAAAAATAACACCAGCATCAATACTCCAGGGACCTGCTGTGATGTAGTGAGAAACTACACTGATGAAAACTTTCAGCCACTAGAGGTCAGTGCTGAGTGCAATGCTTTCTTCTGCACAGAGAGCACTAAGAATGCAGGGGTGGAAAACCACAAAGAAAGGCAAACAGCCTTTAATGAGAAAAAAAAAGCGCATTCATACACCCCACTGTGACTCTGAGAACAACAGTTTACCTTTAGCTCGTGCTTCTTCACAGCTCCCGATCTTGGATGAACCCCGCAAACATCTGAGACTCCATGAAGACTCCCAGGAAACGACGGTATGCTCTTCGATGCCACAGATTTGCGGAAGGCCTCTCTTTGGAAAATGCGCTCCCCACGCTTACACTTCTGAGTGATAAACAGGGAGTAATGTCCGATTGTCTCCAGGAAGAAGCGGATAAACGCCTTCTCTGACACCAGGCTGTTCAAGGAGTTATACTCTGCAGGCATAAAAATGAAGACATTAATCACAGCTACATGTGATAAATCTTGCCCACAGCTACTGTTAAACCATCAAGATCAAGAATTTTGTTGTGTTTGCAGAATGACAGTGAAGTTCTTGCAATCTAGTCTAAACAGCCCTCAGCTCATATTAACCCCAAAATGAGACGTAACAATAATGGTGCGACTGCTTTCGTGGTTTACCTTACTTTAATACTATCAAAGTAAGTCAGAGCATGCTCAGAAGACACTCAGAACTACAACTTAACTGTTGTTGTAGTTTAATCTTTCCTTTTGCCAAATGCCTTGAATTTCTGGATTAGTGAGAACTGGTTACTGATTGGCAGTTGGCAGATATAACATAACCACACAGTTCGCTGCTGGTCTTTTTGGATGGAAGTTTTAGAAAGCAGAAAATACAGACAATCCGTCTGAAGTAGGCTTTAAGAAAAAACAAATGATTTCACCTGATAAATGTCTCTATAAAGCATGTTGTGACAGTACTTCACAGATAAACCATTTATGACTCCCCTGGTACCTTGAGAAATCCCTTTCCACACACCAGGGCTGCCTGGGCGAAAACCAGGAATCCTGACCACTAAATCACATGTGACTTGTTTGCAAAGCATTTACCTACAGATACAACATATTTTCCTCAATGGTTTACCCCAAATGACTCTAAACATTAAGAGCAACTGCATTTATCCAGCAGTCAGCTCGAAATGCACACTATCACCGGCAGAAAAAGCATTAGCTCATCTCTAAGATGAGTCTTTACGACTCACTGTCAGCAGAATTTCCCAGCGAGTGTCACAGACACGCAGACTGAGCATGTTCCGCTGCACACGCTGTCGCTCCAATTAACAAGGAGAACATCTGCCCTGTTACCGAGGAGACATTCAGTCACTTATTATTCACCTTCGTCTGACTCGCTGTCAGAGTCCTGATTGATGATGTCATTCCTCTGCTCCAGCGCTTGCTCGAGAGCTGCTTGAAGTTTCCGTGGTAAGAGCGATGCCTCGTCATCCATCTACAAAGAGTGGAAAACGCTGCAGTTACTAAAGATAAACAATAACATGGCGAGGATGCTCCACGACCTTTCAAAAGCAAGTCTATCTCATTTTTAGAAGAAATAATGCAATCTTTTATTTGTCTGCTTACTCGTGGGTGCTCGTGTTTGCAAACTTTAGTTAGCTGCCGCTGTGTAAAAAGCATTATTGAGACATTTTGCTGTGACAGCTGTTACACCACAATTACATGTTGCTACAGAAAACCAAGATACCTTGGCATGGTCTCCGCACTTCTTCTTAGTTTTTTCCTATTTTCTCGTCTTTCTCAGTATTTTACTGTTTTCCAGCTTTCCACATTCCTGCCTGTGTCTTCATGTTTGCCTATGAAGGTGCGTTCTTTGTCTCACTTTCTGTCACTTCCTGTGTTATATGCAGTGGGTAGGCGCTCACCTCGCAACCGCAGGGTCGCGGGTTCGAGTCCCCCGTCTGAGCATGGGCTGTCATTGTGTCCCTGGGAAAGACCACACATGGCTGAAGTGTGAATGTGGTTGGTGGTGGTCGGAGGGGCGAATTGGCAGCCATGCTTCTGTCAGACTGCCCCAGGGCAGCTGTGGCTACATTAGTAGCTTACCACCACCAAGTATGATTGAGGTGCGACTGAATGCTGCACCGAATTGTAAAGCGCTATATAAGTCCAAGGCATTATTATTTGTAGTTTGTTTGTTTTTTTCCTATATTTTTTACTTCCTGCCTTTGTTCTTTTCCCACACTCATTATTGTCTAATTATTACCCTTTTTTCCCTGAGCCACATTTACTCTGTGTGCTTTGTTACTTCACCTAGTCATTATCTTTCTGTCCTGTGTCTTTCCTTGTACCTCGAGTTCTGGCATTTCTTACTCACCTTTTGAGCTTTTATTATATTAACTTTGTTAAAATTTTCTGCCATCTTCCTGCAGTAAATCAAGCTTAAAGCTCCTTTTATTTATTTCTATTTTGTGCCAGAAATAAGGAATGCTCATTAATGTCTCTAAGCAAGTGACTGCAGAACATGTGGGACATTGAAGGAACTAATCTTTAAATTGCCACTTGGGGGCACAGTTCATGCAAAGTTAGTTTCTTTCAAATGTCAGGTTATGTTTTGTTTTTGTTTTTTGAATACATAGACCAACCTGTCTGATGAAGCGGTCAGTTCCCAGGTCGACCATTAAAGCCTAAAAAGAGAAGAGGAGGGTATCATTATCGTTTGATAAGTATACATGAGAACCTCTTGGTGAACTGTGTTACTTATCATTTAAGCCCAATCTCCATAAAATGGCCTGTATCAGTCAAACACGCCGCAGCCAAATATTGGATATAAACATACTTTTGACAAAT
This sequence comes from Pterophyllum scalare, assembly GCA_024447675.2. NCBI lineage: Eukaryota > Metazoa > Chordata > Actinopteri > Cichliformes > Cichlidae > Pterophyllum > Pterophyllum scalare. The sequence continues at coordinate 76,099 of JAMQGT020003147.1, read as the reverse complement.
GTTATAATGCATGAATCAGCAACTGGAAGAGTTTCTGGCACTGCTGACAGCTTGTTAGTAGGTCAGTGTTAACTCTGATTAACATGCTCACCTCTCAGTTTGATACATTAATGGAGCCAATGCTGGGAAAAAGAAATGCTTTAATGATTTCCATGCGCAAGCTAATGCTTTTGTAACTAATTACTGGTGCTGCCATTTTAATTCACACAGCTTCTACTGCCAAAATATTTGTTTTGAAAGAAAACAGAATCAGATGGAGGCCACAGCAAAGTAATGATACACTTTACTTCACCAAGATTCTGCTTTGTAGTACGGCTGCATCCATAACCTGTAATCATTTTTATTCACCAACTAATCTATCAGATGGGGTGCCCCTTTTGCTCACCTGGTAGAGCACTGAACCCCTTATGTCTTATCAGAAGTGTCCAAAACCCAAAGATTTTATAATCATAAAAGTCAATAAAGTATTCATACTGGAGAACGAGGCACACAAAATGATTGTTTAATAAGCTTTGAAAGTTGCTGTCTAAAACTGAGACCTCAGTTTTGAAGCCTTTTCTTCATTTGGAAGTTACCTGGCTGGTTCGCTGGTACAATAAAAACAGAGGCAAAAGAGAGAGTTGCCAGTTCATAATTGAATCAGCGTGGATCTTCACTGGCTATAATTTATCAGCCACAACCCTAATATAAGAAAATGATGAGAACAAGAAGACAGAAACACAACAAGCAGGAACATCTAGGTGTCCCTGACTGAAGAGTGCAATAGACATCAAACTGAAAATTAAAAAAAAAAACACAAAAAAAACCCTGAAGTTTGAATAATAAACTCCAGCCAGGGGCAGTTAGTCAGAGAGCATGTGGGGATGCTGGGTACTCACCTCTTCCACAGGCAGCTCTTTAGGTTTAGGCAGCGAGCTGGATAGCAGCCCCACCAGGAAGGGAGTGGGACAGCAGACAATATCCAACATGGACCCTGGCAGCACAGGGATAAAGGTGTGTTGCCAGGAGAAGGGGTAGAGGAGTGCCACCACAGCATGCATGCAGCTAGACAGAGTGCTGATGATGGGAGACAAAGAGGAAGACAAACACATCAATCATGTTTAACAAGATGAATTCAAACAAGGCTGAAACAGGACAAAAGCTTTATTTTATTATTTTTTCTTTTCCAAAATTCAAAGAGAAGAGGTGGGTTGAGCATTTTTTCAGAAAGCACCACCTGCTGTGGTCATGCTAAGTTAAACATTATATTCTTCTTTAAAATCTAATGTTTGGAAAATCATTACTTTTAAATCACTAACTGGGCCAGATACCAAAACTACTGGAGCACGACTGATGTATTTCCATCACTGCACGCTTTCTCCAAGCTAAATGACTGTTTGATCCTCTTTTCCCTGAAACTGCTACTTTTATATGAGGCATAACAGTACAGCTAAGTATTTTGACTCTTTGTTCTTCCTGCAGCTCATCTGAGCTGCAGCCAGATCCAACAGACTGTTCTTGAGCTTCTGGAAAATTAATGCCTTAATTTATTGCACTTCCACTTCTCGCGCCCACAGTTAACACCATTTACTATAGACCACAATGAGGAAACGTAAGCCCAATAAACGGCATTATTTTGAGATTACCCCACTATGTCTGCAGGGGTGGCGTGACTCTGACATGTTGCTATGGTTAAGCTGGAGGCTTGTTGACACAATAACAAAAAGCAGCGATTCGGTTTAACTCCGACAGCTGTGGTATAACATGAAGCTCACAAATAGCAGCTCGTCTTTCTCACGATCCATCGCTTGTTGACAGTGGCTGACCCCCCCCCCCAACTCCCCTCAGTCTTCTACATACTGTCCAGTCCATGTACACAAAGAGAGTGAAAATAAACTGTGGGTCCAGTCTCTCTCTCTCTCTCTCTCTTTCTCTCTCTCTCTCTCACACACACACACACACACACATACACACACCCAAAAAACCACTAAATCAGTAGATCAAGACCGAGACCAGGGATCAAACATGGTATGTGACGCACGTTATCTGAGATATATACACTTCTAATAAGGAATGTTTTCCATGGCCACTGTCATCAACAGCAGTACAGCAAACAGAAGTTACTCCCTTCTATGTGACCTATTTCTGTGTCAGCCCAGAGAAACTTTACAGAGCAACATACAGAGAAAACTGACAAACTCCCACAGCTTTTTCCACAATATTCATTCCAGCTACAAGTTTGCCAGAGTTTTTTTTTTATTTTTTTATCTTAACTTCCCATGAGTCAAATTGACAAGATTAAAATGGTTTCTAGACAGGGTAAAATAAAATTACAACAGTGAAACCCAAAGGCTACAATAACCACAGCATTCACTCTTTTTTCTTTTTAACATTTCACTCATAACATGAAGCACTTGCAGCTTTACTTTGGCCAGTCTGATTTCCATTTGCTTGAGGAGGGCTTGATAATTCCTAACAGATCCCATCTCCTGGGTTTGACGAGTTCCAACAGGGAGTGATGGGGCACAGATCTCTGAAAACCTTTGCCACGGGCTACACACAGCCCCACACACCACTGATACCAGAAAGGATCAATTACACTCACTCCCCGACCGCATACCCCTGGGAGAAAATGAACTTGCAATGAAAACACTCTGCACTACCAGAGGTTGCCACTCAACTTTGGAAAGCCAGAGGGACATTCCCGTTTGATCTAGACCGAAGCTTCAGATATACACAGGTCATAAAAATAAGGAGAAAAAGCTTTTTGGCCTCCACATCTATTGATTAGTAAAGAATAGTTAAAAAAAACAAAAAACAAAAATAAAGCAGTTTGAGTTAAAGAGCTTAGACTGACAACATTTTTTTCTTAATCTGAAGATGGTTTATTTTTTAGGTTTGTATAGACAAATACAGAAGCTGGATTTTAGCCACTCAAAAGTGGTGGTACCAAATAGGATTGTAGGCCATTGTTTTTTGTTTTGTTTTTTTTACCCATTTGGTGGCAATGTTGATCTCTTGGCCAGTCAAGAGATCAGCATTGCCACATAGTCAGTCAGTGCCACTTCATTCTAAATTTGAAATCTTTTAAAAACAGCTGAAAATTCTCTGGTTTGTGACCATCATACCTGTAAAAGTATCAGCATTTCTATCTGTACTTTGTGTCTAGTGCTAATTAGAACATTTGAGCCAATATGTCAAACTGAAGTAACCTCCTGGCCTGACAAATAACCCAATGCAGAGGTGGCAAAAACTGCAGTTCCTAGAGTGGCCACTTGAGACAAGTCGTTATAGACACCCAGGCTAAAATGCCTAAATGAACAGCATTAAGAAGCATGTTTGTAGCCTTGTACAAAAATGTTTTTTGTCTCCATGGACAGTTTCCCACCAGCACATTTCATAACAACTGTACTCCATTTGGATTTTGTTAAAGAGTGTAGCTGATTTGATTAAGGCAGCTTTAGCCCTAGCGCTCTACTAGGATTCACTCACAAATTCGAGTCACTAAACTGGATTTATTTTCAGTGTTTGTGTTGTTGGCGCCTATTAGAGCACTTTTAATAAAATGACATTGTGGCTACACTACTGTGTGGTCCAGACCATCAGTTTTGTGGAGTAAAATTCTAGCATTTTATTTACATGTTAGTACCAACTATTAAGTATCCGTGTATTAGCACTGCACCTGTACAGTTTATAGATGCAGCTTTATAAGCTTTCAGACAGTGAGCGGTCATTGGAGGTTGCTGGCTGATGCTGGGTGAAATCAAGGGTGCTGCACCCAGAAACCTCCTCGTGTTTGCTTTGGTTGCAAACAAACTGCTGCAGCTGCCCGCAGTTTAAGGTGAAACTTGAAAAAGTGTAACACATACCAGAACTAGAGAACATTCACTTTCATGGTAGAAGTTTTGCCTTACTGCTGCAACCACCATGTTTCAAAGGGCACAACTTTTACTTTAAACGCCAACAGTCTCAGTTTGTGATTTGCATGACACTTTTCAGTTTCACTAATGCTCTGCAAGTAGTTTCCTAGTGTTTGCAGACATCAACCGGCATCTCCCATGCAAAGTGCAAGCAACAGTTTCCAGCAACCAAAGCAATTTCAAGGAGGGTTTCAGTGCAGCAATGTATACCTGTTTGTGACTGCTAGGAACCTCCAGAAACCAACCAGATGTGGAATACACACTTTTACTTAGCAACCAGCAGTTGCCGGGGCTCACTGACAAATATGTATGCCTGCATAAATGTGGCTTTAGCAATCAACTGTGTGGCTGAGACCTAACCATGCTTGCTAGCACTAACAACCAAGCAGAAACCTAAATGTTGACGTTGAAGCTTCAAAATGCAGAGTCCAGAAAAAGTAGGTGACAGTAGCCACATCCATCTTTTATATACAGTCTATGCGCAAACTAAGAAGTCAAACATTAGAATTTTTAGCTTTAATGTATAGGCTGGCTGGCATGACTGTGCACTTGCTTGATATGTGTTTCCCTAATGAAGATACAAGAGGGCAACAAAATCTGTTGTTGCTATTCAGTAACACCCAAAGCAATAAGTTATGTGGCATTAAACTCACTGACTCAAATATACTTAAACACACATACGTTTCAATGCTTTAATACCATTCTACTTATAAACACTACATCACAGAAATCAATCTAACTCATCTTAATTTGATTAAACACTTTTGTATTTCCATTTAGCTCAAGGAAAGAAGAAGAAAAAGATCTCGAGAGTTCAACAGAGGTGACGTCTGTTCAGAGCTGTTTTGTGTTGAGGTTTGGAAGCTAATCTTCACATATTAGCTCTCATGGGTCTGCTGGGCCTGGTTTAATGTGTGTGATGTTGAACTGGCAGATACTCCAGGAAACATGGGATCGGGAGGCTTAGTCAGTGAAGCTCAGAAGAGGAGGAGGATAAATTTCAGTATTCAAGAAAAAGGGAGGGAAGGCTGCATCATCACATGCTTTGCAGCTCTGCTTTGTGTCGACCAGTCTTAGGGTGGTTAGACTGGCAAGACTGATGACACAGATAGAGGACAGAGAGGGCTAGAGCAGACTGAACCACAGCTGTCATGTGCCAGCCACAAAAACATTCCTCAGTGTTACACCTCCTTCAAAGCTCCTAATAACACCTAGAAGTTAAATAAAGTGGCAGCAGAATACACACAGGACTATAGAACCAGGGAAAGCTCCACACAGTGTATTTTTATCCTTCAGCAGAATGTTCTCTGTGTGCTCCCTTAGCCCCCAAATGCTTTTCCCTCACTTCCTGTCTATAAGGATCTCTAGCCACTGGGTCTCAGTCAAGCAGCAGAAGCCATTTTACAATGAGAAATGGTCTTCAGATGGAGAACTCTATACATGTTCTTATTAAAACCGCAATAACGTCTGAGTTTAATCAAGGCTGTCTGGAGAGCAAATGAATGTGCACAGGTGTCTACGTGTACATGTGACGGTCTACATATGTTCACTGATGCAAAAATCAGCTGGTCAGACTGGTAATACCCCCACATCCTTCTCAAATGAAGCATTTCACATATTTACAGCGTGTCGATGAGCTGAATACCACATGGGAAAGTGGATGAGTTGTTAAAAGTGGTTTTGGCTTTGTACCAGCTCTGCGGAACATGCTGTAGAAAGGGTTTGAGAGTAACGGTGGACTAAATGAAACAATTATGCTGCAATACCTGCTGATTTGAAAATGTTTACAGCAACAGCAATAATTCTACCTGTCTGAGTGTTACAGTCACCACATTGATCATAACATCACCGCAGCTACAGAGTAGGTTGGCGAGCAACACAGCTGCAGCTCACTTTCAGACAGTTTACTGCAAAACCAAAACAGGACACCACATACGTGCTTTTTGTACTTTTTAATCATGTAGTTTTACTATAAGGGGACACAGGAGCGGGTCTACGCAGAAACACAAACATGCCTGCTGAACCACAGAAAAGTGAGCTTGATTAATTCACCATGGCTGTGAGAAAAGCTTTCAGCTATTGTTTTGTTTCCCTTCACAGTCCCCTCCTCTTTTCACTCTTTCCTCTAAAACCCAGACTTCTCATATTTCATTAAATTCTTTTTTCTTCTCCTTTGCCTACTCGGTTACTCTAGGCAGCCCCATCTGTAACAGGGCGTCTGGGCAGCCATACACCGAAAGCGATAAATCAAATTAAAATAATGCAAGGAAGATTTGCAATTTGCTCTCATGTTTATTATCGGTGTATGGAGAGAGATTTGTGTCCTATGTATTTATAATATGTCTGTTAAAGATTTCATTTTTCTTTTGCACAAATACGCATTGTTGGTTTCTTTAATTAAATATATTGGATTTATGCACAGATAGACATAAGAATGACAAGTCAGATCTAATATGCATAAACACCTTTACAGTGGGAGTATTTCTCTGCTAAGCTAAGCAATAAATCCAGATAGAGAATTTGCTAACTGTTCTCAACTGTAGCCTGAAGACTCACAGTGACTGTTTACATATGCCTGAAGCACTGACAAAATTCAATCAGCATCTACAGGTCACTTGAGTAAAGCAATTACAGAGCAGCAAAGCTGATGATGAGTATATCTGATTAGACATCCAGCTAGTTATTACAGACATCAGAGGGTGAATGGCCACTTAAAAGAAATTGTGTGTGCAGACTTTTGTGTAGAAGCAGCAAAATTTCCGGGGAAAAAAACAGCAAAGCTCTCGGTATAATATTACAAGACTTGAGTGGACACAGCTATTGCCTAAAACGGCTTTTCCTCTCGGTTCCTTAATGTGTTGGGTATACATTTTCAGGGAAAGAAACATGCATCATGCTCTGCTCCTGAGGTATTTTGGGAATGGATTATGTACCAGAGCCCCAGAGGGAGTAGCTCTTTTATCACAGGAGTCATTAAAGCTGCAGCGAGGCCATGTCACTATTTTCAAATGAAACCAAAACACGGGAAAACTGCATGCATGCATGCCCTTTTATATCCATACACATGAAAGACGCACACATGGTATGAGCAGGTCATACATTAAGAGGTATCGGTGGAGAATACTGGCTTAGACCTCATATGTTATTTTCTTTGACTGTAGTTATTTCAGTTTTTTGAAACGATTTTCAGTTTAAGACTCCTTCCTTTACTGGAAGCATTTCAACTCTATACAGTCTATACTCTGGATCTTGTCCTGACATATGGCATAGAAACTGAAGACCTAACAGTATTCCCTGAAAGCCCCCTCCTGTCTGATCATTTCTTAGTAACATTTACATTTACTTTAATGGATTACACAGTAGTGGGGAATACGTTTTATTACAGTAGGAGTCTTTCTGAAAGTGCTGTAACTAGGTTTAAGTATCTAATTCCTTCATTATTATGCTCTTCAGTGCCATGTGCCAACACAGTGTAGAGCAGCTACCTAAACTCTGCTCCCAGTGAGGTAGATTATCTCATCAATAGTTTTACATCCTCACTGCGTACGACTTTGGATACTGTGGCTCCTCTGAAAGGAAAGCCTCAAATCAGAAGTGCCTGACTCCGTGGTATAATTCACAAATGTGCATCTTAAAGCAGATAACCTGTAAGCTGGAGAGGGAATGGCATCTCACTAAATTAGAAGATGCTCATTTAGCCTGGAAAAAGAGTTTGTTGTTCCATAAAAAAAAAAAGCCCTCCGTAAAGCTAGGACATCTTACTATTCATCATTAATTGAAGAAAATAAGAACAACCCCAGGTTTCTTTTCAGCACTGTAGCCAGGCTGACAAAGAGTCAGAGCTCTGTAGACCTGAGTATTCCTTTCACTTTAACTAGTAATGACTTCATGGAAATTCTTTATAAATAAAATTTTAGACATTAGAGAAAAAAATTATTCAAAACCATCTCAAAGATTTATCTTCACGTTTGGCTGCTTTCAGCACTGCTGGTATTTGTTTAGACTCTTTCGTTCCAGTTGATCTTTCGGAGTTAACTTCAATAGTTACTTCCTCCAAACCATCAACATGTTTATTAGATCCCATTCCTACTAGACTGTTCAAAGAAGTCTTTCCAATTATGGATGCTTCAATCTTAAAAATGATCAATCTGTCTTTATTAGTTGGCTATGTACCACAGGCCTTCAAGGTGGCTGTAATTAAGCCACTACTTAAAAAGCTATCACTTGACCCAGCTGTCTTAGCTAATTATAGGCCAATCTCCAACCTTCCTTTTCTCTCCAAAATCCTTGAAAGAGTAGCTGTAAAACAGCTAACTGATCATCTGCAGAGGAACGGTTTATTTGAAGAGTTTCAGTCAGGTTTCAGAATTCACCACAGTACAGAAACAGCATTAGTGAAGGTTACAAATGATCTTCTTACAGCGTCTGACAGTGGACTCATCTCTGTGCTTGTCCTGTTGGACCTCAGTGCAGCTTTTGATACTGCTGACCATAACATTTTATTACAGAGATTAGAGCATGCCATAAAGGTACTGCACTGCAGTGGTTTGAATCATATTTATCTAATAGACTCCAATTTGTTCATGGAAATGGGGAGTCTTCTTCACACAGTAAGGTTAATTATGGAGTTCCACAGGGTTCTGTGCTAGGACCAATTCTATTTACATTATACATACTTCCCTTAGGCATTATTATTAGAAAGTATTGCATAAATTTTCATTGTTATGCAGATGATATTCAGGTTTATCTATCCATGAAGCCAGATGACACACATCAATTAGTTAAACTGCAGGAATTTCTTAAAGACATTAAAGCCTGGACGACCTATAATTTCCTGCTTCTAAATTCAGATAAAACTTAAATTCTTGTACTCGGCCCCACAAATCTTAGAAACATGGTGTCAAACCAGATACTTACTCTGGATGGCAGTACTTTGGCCTCCAGTAACACTGTGAGAAATCTTGGGAGTCATTTTTGACCAGGATATGTCCTTCAATGCACATATTAAACAAATATGTAGGACGGCTTTTTTGCATTTGCGCAATATTTCTAAAATTAGAAACATCCTTTATCAGACTGATGCTGAAAAGCTAATTCATGCATTTATTACTTCTAGGCTGGACTATTGTAATTCATTATTATCAGGCTGTCCTAAAAGCTCCCTGAAAAGCCTTCAGCTGATTCAAAATGCTGCAGCTAGAGTACTGACAGGGACTAGAACGAGAGAGCATATTTCTCCCATATTGGCTTCTCTTCAGTGGCTCCCTGTTAAATCTAGAATAGAATTTAAAATACTTCTCCTCACATACAAGGTCTTGAATAAACAGGCCCCATCTTATCTCAAAGAACTTATAGTCCCATATCACCCAAATAGAGCACTTCGCTCTCAGACTGCTGCCTTACTTGTGGTTCCTAGGATAGTTAAAAGTAGAAAGGGAGGCAGAGCCTTCAGCTTTCAGGCCCCTCTTCTGTGGAACCAGCTCCCAGCTTGGATTCGGGAGACAGACGCCCTCTCTATTTTTAAGATTAGGATAAAACTTTCCTTTTTGATCAAGCTTATAGTTAGGGCTGGATCAGGTGACCCTGAACCACCTCTTAGTTATGCTGCTATAGGCCTAGGCTGCTGGGGGTTCCCATAATGCACTGTTTCTATTCATTCACTTTATTTAATTTTTTTATACTCCACTCTGCATTTAATCATTAATTGTTATTAATCTCTGTCTCTCTTCCACAGCATGTCTTTTGTCCAGTCTCTCTCCTCTCAGCCCCAACCGGTTGCGGCAGATGACTGCCCCTCCCTGAGCCTGGTTCTGCTGGAGGTTTCTTCCAGTTAAAAAGGAGTTTTTCCTTCCCACTGTTGCCAAGTGCTTGCTCATGGGGGTCGTTTTGACTGTTGGGTCTTCTCTGAATTATTGTAGGGTCTTTACCCACAATGCAAAGTGCCTTGAGGCAACTGTTTGTTGTGATCTATATAAATAAAACTGAACTGAACTGAACTGAATTGAATTGAATTGAAGTGATGTTCTGCTTCTCAGTGATTTCACTTTGTTACTAAATTTGAAGCAGGTATTACATTTCTGACTTTATAATAAGTACAGTGCAGCTTCCTGATTTTTTTAGTTTTTTTGCAAATTTGTCACACTTTAAATGATCATTTCATTTATTAATGTGGGAAAGTAATCCCCACCTCCACCCCACCCCTCATCTTTAAATCATGAATTAAATGTGATTAACCTTTTTTTTTTTAAAGCTAAATTTCAATAGCCACACTCAGGCCTGATCACTTAAATAAAACCTGTCTGACAAGGTAAAGTTGGCTCAAAAAGCAACTCATCATGCCACAGTCTACAGAAACAGCTGAGGAACAAAGCCTGACATCTATTACAAAGCCATTTGGTGAGAGTCATTATTCACAAACAGAGAAAATTTGGAACAGTGGTGAACCTTCCCACTACCAAAATTTAAAGAGCACATCGATGACTAATCCAGGATGTCACAAAAGAAACATCTAAATGACTGCAGGCCTCACTTGGCTCAGTTAAGATCAGAGTTCATGATTCAACAATAAGAAAGAGACTGGGCAAAAATGGCATCCATGGGAGGGTTCCAAGGTGAAAACCACTGCTGACCAAAAAGTACGTAAAGGTTCATCTCACATTTTCCAAAACGCATCTTGATGATCCCCAAGACCTTTGGGGAAAATATTCTGTGAACTGACAAGACAAAAGTTGAACTTTTTGGAAGATTGGAATCTTGTTACAAAAAACTAACACAGAATTTAATAAAAAAAGAACATCACACCAATAGTCAAACATGGTGGTGGTAGTGTGATGGTCTGAGGCTGCTTTGCTTCTTCAGGACATGGACGACTTGCTGTAATTGACAGAACCATGAATTCTGCTCTTAAACATGCTCGAAAACCCTCCAGTGCGGTTGTATTAAAACAATTCTGTAAGAAGAGCAGGCCAAATTTCCTCCACGGCGATGTGAAAGACTCATTGCCAGGTATCGTTAATGCTTGATTGCAGTTCTTGCTGCCAAAAGTGGCACAAACAGGTATTAGGTTTAGAGGGGGGTTGGGTTGTCACGGCTAGGCTTGGATAACTTTTTTTTCTGTGAGAAATATGCAAAGAACTAAGAAATCAGGAAATGGGCAAATACTTTTCCATGGCACTGTGACTTTAAAGGTTAATGGGGTTGTCATTAGTTTTGCAGGCAGTTTTGTACAATTTGAAAGTATAACCTGATGATGGTGGTAAATGACAAGAGACACAAAAGTTCAAATCATCCTGAGAGGGACAAGAGTAGCTTCATAAAATTTCATGACAATCCATTTAAAAGTTGTTAAAAATTGTAAATGTAAGTTTGATGGTTTGTGATGTAGGAAAAGTCTGAGGATCACCAAAGTTATAAGGTTTTATTCTCTGGAAACCATCAGTCTACTATGTTTATCTCTTCTGCTGCACAGATATGACAAAGATCTATCAACGGTGACTGCCGTGCAGAATCGGCTGCTTATTTGGTAACATATCATAATAATACTCTATCTCGAGTCACTTCATGATTCCCACCCAATGACTCCTTGATGTTATCAGCTCTGCTAATGAGCGGCTCAGACAAATTTTCTCCGGGGACACAGAGAGCGAGGTCGCTTATACGTAGGGAGTGAACGTGGCATCGTAAGTCAAACGGTGACAGTTGAGCCACAGATCACAGAGGGCAGAGTTGCACACACAGGAAGTGCATTCCTTCCCCTCACAGTCACTGCCCCCACTGATGTTTGTTTAAACTGGGCTCTGATACATGGAGAGATTACTTCACTCAAATCTCCTCCCACTCCACCCTTGACTCCAGTGCTCTAAAAGTACCCCTCTCTTTTGTGTAAAGAGAGGACAGATGGGGACACAGAGTCCTTGGAGACTCTTCACATTTTAACTTGCTTGTGGAAGTGACCCACTTTGCTTCTGGTATGAAAACTGGCAGCTGACTGACTTACCTGCTGCTTGACTTTCTTTTCATACTAATCGACATCAGACATAATAATCGAGCTGTTCCACATGCATCTGTTAGGCCTCAGCTGGCAAATCCACAGCATAACCCTGCTATTATGATTCTGTGTTTAGAAAAGCAATTGCAACAGGCAGCTTGAGACTAAGGCAGCCCTGAAATTTTCAAGATACAAAAGAAATCCATCAGACAAAGTCAGCTTGGACACTAAACAGTACTTATCCTGCTAGTTCCATGGTACAAAGTCAGTGTGATGTCTGTGAAAGCACTTCATTTAACAGTCCGGTGAGTTCACAGCTTAGTGAGTGGTCACGCAAGCGATCTCTTGTTGTGTGCTGCATGACAGGAAGAAAATCTTCGGACAATGTTCCAGTCTAATGCGCCTGTGTGGAATCGGCTGATATGGACAGGCTGAAGGGCCCGAGCTTCTTTCCAACCATTCCTAAACTATTTCTCAATTTGAGATGACGAGGAGACAGAGAAAACCAAACCAGTTTGTCAGGCCCTCTTGAGCCAAATTCTTCTTTCAGCTGCTCCCTTTAGGGGTCGCCACAACAGATCTCACCCTGTCGCCAGCATCCTCTTCTGTTACACCAACCCTCTTTCACTACATCCATGAATCTTTTTGCACATGTCCATCTTGAGCCAAATTTCCAAACCTAAATATGATGTCCCCGACCATCTACATGGTCACACTACTCTTCAGGTTTCTTTGTTAAACCTCTAGCTGAACAATTTAGCCAGCGCTAGGGTGGATCCTAAATCGAGGGGCAATGCGCGCTCATACGGTAGCAACCTGCCAATCGCAATATAGGCCCACCCTGAAACATGCCCTGCTTTGTCATTCTTTTTGACTCTAACAGGGATCGCAACTTACAAAATCAACATTATATTGTTTTCACAAACACCTGAAACTAGACTCATCTGGAAAGTCTTTGCTGAGGTCACGAAGCATAGGCACCGACTTGTCTTTTCCCATAAATTTCAATATTCCCAGACAATTGTTTGTTTAGGGCACTTCATCTTTTATATACAGCCTATTGTAAAAACACAGAGGGCTGATGCCTGTTAGAGCTCACAGTGAATTTATGTCTCCTCCTGGTCTCAAACCAGGGATCTTTCACATGATAGGCAAATGTGTTAACACTACACTTTTTTTTGTTTATTTATTTTTTTAATACTTGGGAGAATTTATACAAAAAAATATTGGAAATTAGCTATTCAATTAGATTTTTTTGGCTACATTATTATAAAATATGCACAAATGCTTGCAGCAAATAAAATTTGCTTACAAATTCTTCAAGTGTGACAGAAATCACATGGGTGAACATGGAAAACTGTCTACTATAACATTAAATAAAATGGAAAAGCTAATTTCTCTCAAAATCATAAGATTTCACTGCTGAGGGAATGATTCCCTCAGCAGGCTGCTCACCTGAGTTTATCCGCCACAAAGATGACTCTCCGCTCCAGCAGTAGCGAGGCGAAGACGCGTATCACCTGCCGTACGCTGAGACATTTGAACAGACTTTCAAAGTCCACATGCTCCAGCCGGGAATCGGTGGGCCGCCTCAGCTCGATGACCTGAGTGATCACAAAGAACAGAAAATGCAAATCTGATTCACTGAGTGCACTTTGCCAAAATGTGCTGGGCTAATGGTCGTAAACAAAAAGAAGTTGTGTCGTGTTGTGCCTGTAGCTCTAACCTCATTTCCTGCGCCAGGAAGGAAGGTTTTTACTTTGATGATCTTCCCTGGTGCAGGAAAGGGGGACTCCATCAGACTCCTCATGAAGGGATAGACCAGAGCTGCTGAGATGCCTCTCCGTCTCTCTACCTCATCCAGGATCTGAAGACAGAAGGAAAGAGCACAGTTTCCTTAATGGTGCTTCCAATTAATGGAAACATACTGTTGTGGCTTTCAGCACTCGCAGTTATCTAGCACTCATTTTCTGCTTTGAAAAATAGCAAAGGCATCCATTTCCATGCCTTTGTGTTTGGAAAATTCCACCCAGTGTGCCTGTCTGCCTGTTTTGGTCCAATCTGCCTCCCGTCTGGAAAGTTGATTGGAGAATCGCTCATTTTCGAGGTCATATGATATCACCCCTCTCACTCTCTCCACATCAGTGTTTGACCTTCTCTCTTTCACGCACATGTAGCGCCCTCTGAAATCAAACACCCTTTATCCTTTATCATGATAAGATTTTTTTAAACAAATCTAATTTACATTTAAAACATTGAAACATTCTCTTGCTCTCTTCTAGCATCTGTTGAAGGTCCTTTAATATCACAGGGTCCAAAACTAGTCAAATTTTGGTATTGTACATAAAAATGTGTGTACAAATGAAAAGCAAAATGTTGAATACACCCATAACGACAGCGTGTGAATGTTTCATCAATAATGGTGCAGGTACTCTACTTTTACGCTGCTGCTAAATAGAAAGGTCACATGTAGTCTCAAAGGGCTACTCTATCTATATGCACACTATCTTTAAAACATTCAACAGTCAACAGTGTGGATTGAATTAATAAAGTAATCAGATAAGGCTGAAAGAGTGACACAAAGTGACTGCTCTGTTCTGTGTTAGCACCAGTGAGACAAAAGTGAGAGAAACAATTACTCTGGGAAATCAGAAGGTTAGAACAAAAAAAAGGGAAAAGATGTTGAAACAAGGTTTACCGACGAACAGACGTTCAACACAAGGTCTGCTGAAAGTCATTTCCTTCAGCTGTGAGACGGGTTAACCACAGCTACACCACCACATGCAGATATCTGGCTTTGTGTGTGCGTGTGTGTGCATGTGTGTGTGTGTGCATTTACTGTATGTGTGGCTAGAGGACAAGACTGAACTCACTGTAGAGAACAAGTCAAAACAGCCCAGCCTGCTGATGACACAGTACACCTCAGGAAGGCGAGGTCCTTTCCCAGTCGGCTGTAAAAAAAAGAAAAGAAAAAAGAGAGAGAATAAACTCATTTACCAGAAGAGATCCATTGAGAGATATTTAGAAGAAAAAGACAACTATAAATACACTTGAAGGAAGCGATTAGCAGATTTTCTTGTAATTTTTAAAAGGCGTCTAGAGCAATAGTTCTCCTAGCTTTCTAAAAGTCTGCCAATTTTTTTTCCTTTGGACATTGGCTGCTTTTTCACCATCAGATTTTGATCCACCATGCAATACCATCTGATTGGCAATGGCTTTATTTTTCAGCATGACATGCCAGTGCAGTAAAAGCATACCTGGACAGAAAAAACACAGTGGAACACTATCTGTCATGTATTGGCCTCCCCAGAGCCCGAACCCCAATATTATTGAAGCAATGTAAGATCATTTTGATAGAGAAAAGAATAAAATGTGCCAGCATCTGAAGAAGAGCTTTGAATGTCCTTCGAGAAACCCGGAGACTACTTAAAGAAAGAATGAAGCTGGTCATAACAAATTTTGACTCTCAAACTCACTAGAATTGTACAAACTCTAAATAAGGGGTGGCTCAAGACTTTTGCACAGCACTGTATGTAATTACAAGTATATAAAAGAACCATGTAAACACACTCGTGAGTTGTACACCATTAAAATATGAAGTTGTTTAAATGCTGTATGTGAAGTCTTTGATTCACTCTGTCATCTGAGGTGAAAGTCTCTCATGCGGGTAAACACAGGTGGTTTATCTGCTCTGTCTGATCCTGTCTGCTGTCCTCTGCGCACTCAAATAGAAACACGAGGGGCACAGACACTTAAAAACACAGACACAAATGAATACAGGCCACACAGACAAATTCACTTGTCCATATTAGGAATACAATTTTCTCCTCTTGTTTCTCCTCTGCGTTTCCAAATGGATGATTAAATCAACTATGTGGAGCTTGATTCAAGTCCTCAGGAATGCTCGGTTGCTGCCAACTGCTGGACAGACAGCAGGGAGGAAACAAAGTTACTGGAGGACAGCAGCTCACCTCGCTCCTTCGCTCTCTCTACCATCATTAAAATCTGCTTCCATCAAAAAGAATCATATCAACAAAGCAGATCGTGTGTGACAAAACATTTTGCTGGTCTAAAATTTACCAAGAAATCAGTCTGGTAGATGGCACATACGCTCCCAAGTAAACATCTGAGAACATACACACTGCATGAACATTTTCAAAAGAATACCAAACGGCAAACAAAATCACCACCACATTAGCAGAATCCCACACAGTCATGCTCTCCACCCGCAAGCTAAATGGGAGGCTCAACAAAACACTTCAAAGCATTCGCCAGCCTCATTACGGAGAGGAAATGCTCCAGAATGACAATGTTTGGATTTTTCATGGTTTCTTTTTTGTCATGCCTTGCCCGAGAACCCGTTGTTAAATTCAATGAGTCAGTTCTAACTGGGTTTTTATCTTCAATTATTATATTTTACAACATTTTCATGCACTTTTTATGACTGAGTTCTAGGTCTTAAGGCAATACATACTTATTTCTTCCCAAGTATATCAAATTTAAAATGCATTTATAGCAAAAGAGCTATGTATTTCATTAAACATGGTTTTATTAAATTTCTTAAACGCATTTTATAGCCACTTTCTGCATGTGTGGTTTAGGTGTTTGTTATTCTGCTAACACTATTTAAAGTATTTAGTTGGCAGCTGCTGTAACAGTGAGTGTGATAATCTTTTCCTGCATCTATTTTTTTCAGTTGTTTCACACCCAGTTTAGGCTTTCATGTTATACATATTTTTTTAAACATTATTATTTTTAATGATTTCTTTCCTTTTTTGACACAGCGGACAGCCACATCAGCAGCACGACAGGAAAACTGCGTTGCGTGTTCAAATAAAAGAGCCTGTCACAACAAACGGGGGCTCAGCAGGGTGCAAACAGGGAGCTGAACAGTGGCTTACCAGCAGGCGCCTGCAGTACCCGAACCTCCTGCTGCCGTCCTCCCCAGTCAACATGAAGGAAAAGGTCTCACTGTGGCCAAAAACAAATGTACGCACATGAGGGGCCACACAAAGACATGCACTCACATAGACAACCACAGATGATGAAAAAAAAGAGAGGGCATATTTGCATCGGGCCTGGCACGGTTATAGATTCAAATGATGCAGAAGGTACACAGACAAAAGGGTGGAGGTGTATGAAAAATAATCATTATAAAATTATTATTGCTAACACAGTACAGTATGATTTGCTATCAACTATGATAAGTATTAATCAGCCTATAGCCTATAGTGCTTATTCAGGTGTATAATGTCCACTGTGGCCTTGACCTCTTAACCTCCACAAAGTCAAAAGCAGGCCATCTTAAGAGTGAGAGGTAAGGTTTGGGTTTAGTTTAACATCTACCTCCTTTTTATGGAATTTCTGCCTATTTGGAAGCGCCAAATGGAAAAGCTTTTAACAAAGAAGCTATAAAATGACACGCACGAGACATCATTTCGAAAGCTGACATCTTCTCATTTCTGAAATTTTCCCTTTCAAACATAACAAAACTTGAACCCAACCCTTTGAGGTTTAGGTGGATGTGAAATTTCTGTAGTTTTTTGGATTGTCTGTGGCGTAGGCCCAGCAGGCAAGTAAGTGAAATCAATTTGACACTTTGTGGAAGATTCTTGGACGTACCTGGTGTACTCTGAGACAGGACTCCAGTCTTTGGCATCCGGGAAACAGAACTGGGGAATGGCTTTGAGCCTCTGCTCGGCCTCCCTCATCTGCTTGGTGGGCCTATCCAGCTGTGAGGTGAGGAGAGGATTTCAGTCAGCTCATCCTCCTTCAGTTGACTCTGTGATCCTTTATTAAAATCCCACATGGATGACCTATAAATGACCTGACTAACATTTCTCCTGTTCAAGGTTAAAGTCCCTCATGTCCTCTTTAATTCACCTACACAGAGAGCGTTCTCCTGCTATTTGAGATTACCTTCTCCCAGTGTACACATCAGCTGAACTGAGTAATTTGAAAAATATTTTTTCAGGTTTTTTTTCCTGTGACATGAATGGATCCTGGTTACTTTTAATTATAAACTTTAATTTACAAACTGTATTAACCAATTCAACTTCAAACAGCCTGCAGGGTCAAATGGGCTCAAAACTGGGAACATTTTACAATGCCTCTACATAATCTTTTAATATTATTATAAGCAATAAGAAAAATATAATTGCAGTAAGTGTTTTTTTTTTATAAGTCATACAGCAACAATACCCAAAAGGTTCTGATCTATTTATGGTTTGGAAACCATTCAGCAGTGACTCCATATGTTTTTGTGTTTTGCAAAACATCCTTTAAGGAATTTTATGGTCACTGACACATTCAACGTGACTTTCTGAATGTTTGCTTTGTGTCAAAATAATTTTGGCACTCTGGATTCTTGTTATGCCCAAAGTAAAAGTTGTCTGAGGCAACCAGCAGCAGGACCCATGACCTTTACGACTTTTACCTTAGGGAACTGGTAGGTGACCTCTGGGGAGTAGGAGTTCTTGCTGGGTTTCTTTTTCAGAGAAACGACCACGAAGTATTCAAAGAGTTCTCTCTCCTGCCACTCAATGAGCTGCAGCTCCAGTGTACGATAGCTCGGGGCTCGTCGCAGGATGGACTGCAATTTTAATAACCTCTGGGTATGAGCTGAGAAACGAAGTAAACATATTATATGTAAAACTGTCTCTTTTTAATAGAACAAGGTATCAGTCTCTGGCAGGTCAGTAAATTAAACAGAAGATATCTTAAAAGTTGTGTTCCCTAACCTTTGAATCTGTCGTCTGAGTCGCTCTCACTCTCGCTGTTGTCATCTGGAGGCAGATATTACACAGAGAAGAGGGTTTTTTTATGTGTCAGGGTGCTTCTTCACAAACATGTGTTTATGCCATGAAAGGGTCACAGAGAGAACGCTATGTGGGTGGCTGGGATACAAATATTTACTCACTTATCTGGCCAGAGGATGAAGGGGAATAAAGAGAAGCGATACCTCTCAGAGATGCAGTCTCAACATTGGACATGGAAAGCTTCTTCAACCTCTTCTTCCCACGTTTAGTGCAGTAAATGGAGTTGATCCTCTGGACCAGCTGTTGATGGAAGAAGGCGGAAATTCTGTTAAGAACCTAAAGTTTGGTTTCTTTTGAGACCAAGTGTAGGAAGCAGAGATGTACATGGCCAAAACTAACAGCGTGAAATACAGTACATGTGTGTTAACAGGTGCAGGAAAATACAGTAGAAAGGCTTGAAGGGTAGTTCTTGAGAAAAAGGCTATTTTAAACAGTGATTACAGTCATCAAGGCACTCTATCTTAAAAACATCTTTTCCAAACTGTGGAATTACAAGTGATCCAGAGCTGCACTGACTCTGACTGAAACCTGAGATGGTCTGTGAAGCGGGAATGTAAAGTGAACACATTCGGAGCTCAGCGAGGCCTTAGCATAGGTGTTTTTGTACAATCTAGCAGTGTGTACCTTGGGGATCCTCCAGTGCCTGTGTGAGGCCAGGGTATCAGTCGTGTTACAGAGATTATCATCCAGCAGGCCACAAGGTGAAGGTGATACACCGATCTGGGGGAGAAGCAGCATTTCATCATGGCTGTAGCGCTTGTTCAACATCCGGTGGCTTTTCCTGTCGCACGGTGCAGGCAGGTGAAGGGACTGACTGCTGGGTTTGGAAGGCAACTAGTTACAGAGAAAAGAAAGCAGAAGTTTTGATACATGTCATTTGTTTGTAATATTTCTATAAAGACTTATCTGAGTGCACTGATTCAAGACACTTAGCTTTAACCTGTGTCTTTATATATCAATTACATTAACTAGTAGGGTCTAATATTCCCAACATTCTCTCACTGTATTCATATGCTCAATCTGCTTACCTAAGCTTTTCATTTCCTTTAATATGTTAGTGACAATACAAAGTGAACATAAAAGCATTCAAGCAAGAAGGTACAGGTTTATTGTGAAGCAGTCACAGGGAGTGGCACTCAAAGCAACAACTCAAAAAAGCACCTCCTTTTTGATCAAGCTTATAGTTAGGGCTGGATCAGGTGACCCTGAACTCTCCCTTAGTTACGCTGCAATAGGCCTAGGCTGCTGGTGGAGTCCCCTTTTTCATTCACCTCTTTTCACTCCATTTATACACCCCCCTGCATTTATTCATTAGTTATTGTTAATCTCTGGGTCTGTCTTTTGTCCTGTCTCCCTCCCCTCACCTCCAACCAGTCGCAGCAAATGACTGCCCCTCCCTGAGCCTGGTTCTGCTGGAGGTTTCTTCTTGTTAAAAGTTAGTTTTTCCTTCCCACTGTTGCCAAGTGCTGCACATAGGGGGTCATTTTGATTGTTGGGTTTTCACTGTAATTACTGTAGAGTCTTTACCATACAATATAAAGTACCTTGCTTGTTGGTGGTATATAAATAAAATTGAATTGAATTGAATTGAATTGAATTGAATTGAACTGAATTGAATTGAATTGAACTAACTTCTCAGCACTACTCTGAAACTGACTGACTTCTCTGATGGACTTTTTTTTTTATCAAAAGATGTATTTCTAACAACGCAGCTGGTCAGGGAGTGTTTACAGGGGTGTTAAAAAATACTCATTGTTACCATATGTTACCCCACACACACACACACACACAAACACACACGCACACACACACTTTAGATAGTGTGAGGCAAGTGCCTGGCAATGAAGCGAGCAGACCAAATCTGCAGACGGCCCTTTCCGTAAACATCACAAGGCCTAAACATGTCAAACAGTTTCCTGCAGTGACACAAATGAGGTGTGAGATTCTTTAAAAGACATTATCCAGGTTTCATCTCTGACACCCAGGAAGGGGATGTGCATTATATTTACTACAAGAAAACACATCTGTGCTGTTGGCTTACCTGAGGCGGAGAGTTCAGCTTCCTGTCCATGGCGGGCCAAGATCTGTTGTTCTCTAACAGGCGAGAAGTCCGACCCAAACTCCTCCGCTTCAGGTCAACATCCTCATATGGATTCTCCTTCTCTGTGGGAATAAAGTTGGTGTTCACTGTAGCAGTAAAGCTGGCAACAGTTTGTGAACAGAGGCTGGTTTTGACAGAGGACAGATGAGGCCAAGGGGTCAAAGAGGGTAAACAGAGGGCGGTAAAGGGTGTCAGAGGTTCAAGACGGCCTCAATAGGTTATTCCAAAAAGAGATGCATCATGAAAGGTACGTCAAAGGTCATTCCCAGGCAACTCAAGTTAACTCCCAGCTGAGTCATTGTCCAGATATGCAGACTGTCCATAGTGAGAGAAAAAGAAGAGGGTCTTCTTCTTATTGGCTGCATTTTATAAACAGATTATTAATAATGACCTTTTCAATGCCCACTGGTTCTTCCAGGTGTACATCCAGCAGGTATATAATTTCATGTGTATTTTAACAAAATATACAGTACAAGCAATAAGAGAAACAGCTTATTCTGATGAAGTAGAAGTTAAACAAGTTTTGGGGTCTCATTTGTTAAAATTTTTTAGGACATAACTAAGCACAGACTTTGCTATTGCTCCGTAGCTGTACTTCACTCAGTAAATGATGGCAGGAAAGTAAAGACCGTGAACATTACAGAGCATAGCATGGCTCTCACTGATGTCACCTGGCAGAGGGCCAACTTCAATAAAGAGAGAACTTGTGTAACACCACCGTCCGTGTCTATTCAGACATGTGCCCTGAGAATAGCTTTTTGGCAGGGTCTGAAAAAGGTTGTGAGAAAGAGAAGAAACCACGGCAAAGAACAAAAACAGAGCCAGATGGCGTCGAAATGCATGAAGGGAACTTTTAAAAGAAAGAAAATCTGTGTTATCTGGCAATAGAAATGCATCTGGTAGCTGTGTTTTAGTGGAAAACCCGATGAACCCTCAAACAATGAGAGATTTGTAGATTTGCTCAGTTACTTACTTTTAGGTTACTTTTAACCTGTACACACCACACCTGTGCACACATCCAGAACAATGCACACAGCATGGGATTTTCAGGGCGTTATGTTGTGTCACGCAGTAAATTAGTTGAGTGGAGTTATTTTTATGTGCATCATTAAAGCTGCGGGGCAGAATAAGAGGGCCCAGTCTGACCCCACGTTGTGCCGCTGCTCCATTAAACTGAACCTATACTGTAATGAGAGCCTGCTGGGAAAATGATATGTCTGTATAGCTACTTATGTACTGGAGGGTACTAATCTACTCCTTTGATTACAAACATCAGGATCTTTCCCTAACACACTCCCAGACACACAGTATTATGTAGGGAGGGGACACACCTCAGCTGCACAATGTGATTGCACATTTTTGTGTACACAATGGACACTCTGGGCAGGGTGAGGCTCGGAGCAAACTATACCAACAATGTCAGGATCAGTTTACCCTCTAAAGTGGCGAGTTTGTAGCATTGCTCAACCACCTAAATAGAACTACGTAACGGATAGACAACAGGTTACAGAAGAACCTCTGGCAGCACCAGAAATCGTACAATGTGTCTGTCATGAAGATAGTCTGTTTTGTGACCACACTAGTGACGTTATGTGGGAGAAGGCACAGTATTTTGGGCACTGTAACAAAATTATAGCTTCTTTTGTGTGTGTAAGTTGTCTAGGTGCAACTGTTAAATCGCTTGTTACATGTACCAGACAGTCTCCCAGATTTATTGGCAGAGGGTTAAGAGCAGACAGCTGAATCACGGTGTCACTGGTTCACAGGGTGTGATTCATCAACTTGTAAACAGATCAATCACTGGCACACCATTTATCCGCTACACTAGTTAAAAGCACTTACACGGTCGGCTAATGTCACAATATATCACGCCACTGTAGTAACACTGTAGCACAGGTCACAAAAGGCCTGCACTCTTGAGATAAACACCTGACATCGAGCACATGTGCCAAGTGACAACAAGTGAGTGGACGTCCTTCCAAGAAAGTCAAAGAAGCCAAGACGTCCTTGTGTAAAAGAAAAACTTTTTTTTTTTCCATTTCTCCCAGTAGTAAATGTTCCATGTTTTATATACAAATCCTCTCATTTAAAGTGACTCCTTTCACATATTTTCATACAACAGACCTCTTTCCACTTTCAGACATCAGGACCTTTTTCTATTTCTTCAAGGATCTGGGGATCATCACAGTACTTCAGTTTATAGTGTCGTTTTTTTTTAGCTCCTGTTACAGAATTGCTCCTGAGAATAAGAGGAACTTTAAGTGATGCAGGTATGATGGTTGAATATTTGAATGCAGCTGGGTTGTTTTTTTTTTTATCTTTAGGCAACAGTTCTTACAGATGAGATGGAGAAACACAACAAGACACAAAGAAATTAACTAACAGTGAAGTCCAGGCTTTAATAAAGGGAAACACGACGCAATCTAGAGCAAAATATTAAACTCTTCACTGACAAGTTCCCTTCAATTTGCTACTAGGCATCCACCCCACAAAACTATGTGGACAGCAAATGAAGATGTTGACCACAACAAGAGGAGATGTTGAATTACCAACTGCTGGCCTCCATTACATCATTCAGAGTTTGTCATAGTGGGGCGAGTGCACACAGAATAAAAGCTTGGAAGGAATTTGGTTCGCAGGGACATCCCCAGTGGGTACTTACCCACAGGTAGGCCCCAGGATTGTTTAGTCTGAAAGCAGCTATAATGTCAACTTAATTTATATTTAATTCTTATAATTGCAGATTGCATGACAAAATCATATCATGAGCAAATATGAAATGCAGTATGACACACAGTATGGGAGACATAGAATACATATACAAAACCTAAACATTTACATATAACAAAACTTTTTTTTTCTATTTCTTTTCCACACACGTTTCCTTGTGGAGTTCAGGAAATATGAGGGAGCTTGTGGTTCTTTGTATAAGATGCCTGTAGCGTGTAATAGGGGCACAAAAGCACTAATTTCCTATCGCTGCAGCTGCTTCTCAAATTAAACTTTGGTTTGAAAGCTTTTGTTTGAGCAATTCAACTCAGAGACGACGTCTCTGTTAAGAACAAACAAAGATTGAGAAAAGTGTCTCCAAACTGCAAACTCTACCCTCATGATGTTGGAAGAACAATGGGGGCTTTGTTGGGAGTCACATGAAAATCTGTCATGCCCTGACGCTCTATCTGAGACTGCTGCACATCCTCAGCCAAAAAAAAGAAAAGAAAAAAAGAGGCGCACTGATTGGATTAAAAAAAAATGGTTCGGCTTGTATATTAAAAAAAAAATAAAATAAATCCTGCCCTTATTTAGTCACCACTGTGTGTTTCTAATGAAAAATATTGTGGAGTATGAAATCTTTTTTTTTTTTTTTTTTTTTACTGCAAGTTTCATCATGAGCTTCTACTCATACTGACACATTTTCACTGCATTAAATATGCATCGAGGGAGCTGGAAACTGAACTGGGCAAAGGGCCTGGGGTCATTTACTAGTGGAAAGGAATTTTGGCTCTTCAACACATCCAGCATTTCATACACAAATTATCTCAGACACCAAACCATTGAGCTGACTGCTTTATGGTGAGACGCACTGCACGAAATGTGAGAAGATGACGCTCAACAATAAAAAAAAAAGAAAAATTAACAACCGCACAAAAATTTCTCATTTACTGCACATTTGGTGACTTGTCACTTACTGATTACTGATTGCACTAGTTGCATGAACAAAAGAGTTTCACTGTGGGAATTTCCATTGCTCGTCCTCACCCTGCTGTTTGTGGAGTACCGGACAGCAGTGTGTAAATGTAGATAACCAGTTAATCTCAGCAGTAAAACACAACCCATGCAAACACATGTTATCTATTAATCTTATTTTCAGGCTGAGTGCTCACTGACTGCTCCCACAGTGAGATTTTTTTCCTAAATCCCACACATTTCTACATTAAGCAGAAACGGGGGTGGGGCCACCATGCAATCTTATTACCCCTTTAAGATTCACTAAAGCATCTGACTTTGCCTACAAAGGCTTCTGTTACAGAGTAATGACACATACTCACCACCCACTTTTTTTTAGTAGACCTTGCTAATATTGGGTTTTTTGTCTTCAGAAATGTGGCAAAGATTCAACAAGTTGCTGGAAACATTCCTCAATATGTTTTTGGTCCATATTGGCATGATAGCGTGACACAGTTGCTGCAGATTTGTCAGCTGCACATCTATAATGTCAATCTCCTGTTCCACAACATCCCAAAGGAGCTGTACTGGATTGAGATCTGGAGGCCATTTGAGTACAGTGAACTCATCATTATGTTTGAGAAACCACTTTGAGATGACCTGAGTTTTGAGACACAGAGCATTATCCTGCTAGAAGCAGCCATCAGAAGATGTTTACACTGTGGCCATAAAGAGATGGACATGGACCATAGACAGCAACAATACTCAGGCAAGCTGTGACAATGCTCTATTGGTCCTAAGAGGTCCAAAGTGTGCCAAGAAAATATCCCCACATCATTACATCACCAGCAGCAGCCTGAACTGTTAATACAAGGCAGGATGGATCTGCTGCTGTAGTCTGCTTCAAGGTTCACCCATTGTGCGTTCAGAAATGCTCTTATATTTGAGTTGCTGTTACCTTCCTGTCACCTTGAAACAGCCTGTATAATTCTTCTCTGACCTTTGGTATCAAGAAGGCATTTTCACACAGAGAACTGCCGCTCACTGGATATTTTCTCTTTTTTGTACCACTTCCTGTGAACCCTAGAGATGACTGTGTGTGAAAATTCCAGTAGATCAGCAGTTTCTGAAAAACTCAAATCAGCCCATCTGGCACCAACAATAATGCCACATTTAAAGTCACTTAAATCACCTTTCCTCCCCGTTCTGATGCTCAGCTTAAACTTCAGCAGGTTACCTTAACCTAAATGCATCGAGTTGCTGCCGTGTGATCGGCCAATAAGATATTTGTGTTAATGAGGAGTTGGATGGGTGTACCTAATAATGTGGCTAAAAATACTAAAAATAAGGTCATCGTCTCGCTTATAATAAATGTCAAAAATCACAAGATTACTTAAGTACTCAATGTCTGTCCCCTATGTAAACTTATTGTTTGTCTTGTTTTTTCTTCTTTGTCTTCTTTTGTTACACCAGAATTCCAAAACACCAAAATATTCAGTTTACTATCACAGAAGAATATAAAATATGAAAACACATACACATCCACGATGCAAGAACCAGAAAAATGTAACTTTAACTTATAAAAGTGACTTATACAGTAACATAAGCTGCACATCAACTACCTGAATATCAGTTAATGTTTTCATCTTGTCTTGTTTTCAGTGTATTGAGCCAGTGTGCTTACCTACTATGTCCTCATAGGCATTCTCCTCTAAAGTGCTCTTGGAATTGGGTCGACTCCGTGCGTCTGTGGTCAGTCCGCCATTCTCTGTGGGTGAGGACGGATACGAAGACGGCAAGCTGGCAGCATCCTCCAACTCACACGACTCTCTAGAAGAAGGTAAACAATTTGAAACAGACCAAGGTGCTGAGATAAAATTACAAGGAGTCAGCACATGATAGAAAACAGAAAAAATACAGATCATATTAAAATATAATCCAGACAGCTGGCCCTCCTTTTAAAATCCACTACATGTCATCTGGAAGAATAGAAACAGGTGGTTAAAACACTAAAGCCAGCGTTTGTCCTTTAAAAAACCTTAAATCAGAAGAATTACTGTTCAAATAAAAGGATCATGCTCAACATGTGCTCTAATCACAAAAAAATTCGACATAAGTCCAAAGCAAACATGCAGATATCTTACTATTTCTGAGTGTTCTCTGCACAGTGTAAAACACACGTCACATGTCAAGGCACTGCAGAAAATGTTAACTGAGCTACATTGGTGCAGGGATCTACAGTACGGTCAAGTCGCGCCATCGACAGCTTGTGGCTTTTAAGCTTGGTCTGAAATTGCTAGAGCCACAGGAATGTTAAACACAGGGTCAAAGAGATGAATGTTTAAGGATTTCATGCCCTTTTCACACACGGGGATGATCTAGAGAGGGCTCCACCCTCACACAAAACAACTGACAACTTCTGATCATGAGAGTTGTGAAAGAGTTATAAGAGTGCGCTCTGATTGCCAATTTCTTTATGGACCTGCATGAATTTCTGGATAGTATCTGACATTTCAAATCCTCTGTCGAAGTATTATTTTTCAGTGGCAACCTTAACATCTGAATCAACAGTGTTCTCCACTGTGAATCCTAACTAAAACAAACTCAGGATGTGCTCTAAATGCTGCAACCAGACACAGTGATGAGAAGCCTATTAAATTACATCATCAGCGAAGCAATTAGCCATAATAAACGAGCCTAATTTCTCACAAGGCAGTCAAACATGTTTAATGAGTGCATCCAAAAATGATCATCTTAAAGGAGATGGAGCCAGAAAGTGGGTCCAATACCCTATTCTAACATATGCTGCTTAACACTTAAATTTGTCATGCCATTAGCAGGACGGCATGGCATCACAAAGCTCATAAGAAATGCTACCTACTGGGCTTAGGGTATAGCTCCAAGAGGCTTATTTGTATTTCTTGGGACATCACATGTAGCTACAGAATTTCATACATGTAGTTTGAATATGCAAGACCCATAAAATATAAAATCTTTACTACATCTGAAGTGCGTGCCAGGTTCCATTCATTCTCAGGCATCCCTAGCCCCTCAACAACAACTTCCCGTTTTCAAGTGGTTCGTCCTGCCACCAGGGCACTCAGCTAGTTGAAAACTCCCAATTTTCATAATAAAGCAGCATCGAGATCTGAAGGTAATGTAATACCTGACCATCAAAAGTTTCATGTACTTGCATCTGTGTGACACATAATTAGGTAATTGTTTTGTTTTTTGGGGGGGTGACTCACCTGTCTTGGATTCTTATGGGCGTGCTTCCTTCGGTCTTCGCAGGTCGTGTTGTGCTGGGTGCAGGGGTTGAGGGCAGCGGTGGTGGAGACTCAGAGGCTCTGTCTGGAGGTAGTCCATTGGCTGACAATGCACCCTTCTGGTCTCGATTGGCGTCGTATTCAAAAGTGCGTTTGGGTTTAGGTAAGGGGTTGACTGGTGTGTTACCAGAGTTCTTTTGGCTGGGTGGTTCTGGGCTCTCAGACCTGGCTGAGCTCACACTAAACCTTTGTCTGAGTTTAGAGAGCTTATCAGGCTCCAAAGCAGTATCTAGTTCAGTGTTCACTGAACAAATGCTGCTGCGCTTACTGGTACATGTGCTGTCCAGGTCGTCCCCTATCACAAATGACTTTTGTCTCATCTTGTCTGGAGCATAGCAGTTACTCAGGTAACGTGGAGGGGGCGCGCTAGGATTCTCCTTCAAGGCCTGCTCGATCTTTTGTATCCTGTTGAGGACCGCTGACGTCTCTTTGCGAGTAGACAGGGAACGTACGAACGGCCCTGCAGATTCTGTCTTGCCGATCCTTTTCTGGAAACGACCATTTTTGTCTGTAAATCCTTCCTCTTCCTCTGTCTCTGTGAAGGAGCATTCAGAGAATGCTGTGCTCATCCTGCGAACTCCCTTAAAGTCAAAAGTCTTCTCGCTACAGGGAGAAGAGAGCAGGCTCGGGCAGCCCTCGCTACCCCCTACACGCTCCCCTCCTCTTTTGTCCAGACACAAGCTCATCCTAGGCAGAGACACCCTTCTACATTCCCATTCTGAGATCTTCTTGCGGATTGTGGTGGGGGGGACACCTGTTGCTGAAGATGTGAGAGAGAGGGTGCGCTTGTGACCTTGGTAAGAGGAAGGTCCGAGTGAGAGCGTGCTCCAACTCAGTGGCCTCCCATTAAGTCCATCTCCTGTAGGGAGTTCCCCTTGTTTCTCCTTCTGCTCCTGGGCACCCTGACTTTCCTGACAGGACTTGGTTTGAGCCGGAGGCTTATAGATGGATAGCCTGTTGTCCAGGCAGCTGATGCTCTTTGACTTGGTTAAACGCCTTTGGGAGACAGGCTCGCTTGTGTGAGATGCACCACTGCACAGGCTAGCCGTCTTGTTGTTCCATCCACCACGAAGCAGAAACCTGCCGTCAGTTCTGACGTACCTGCTCTGTTTGCCAGAGTTCTCACTGTCACTGAGGAGTGGCTGCTGGCTCTGCCGCTCGCTGGCGGAGAGCCCGGGACACGGTGATGTAGACTGGCACCTGAAGCGAGACAACAAAATTAAACACTCAAAAATGTTTCAGCCTAACAGATCCTATCAAACCAAAGTCATAAAAGGTGCCAACAAGTCCACTAAACACTGCAGTGTGAAAAGTGGCAGAAACTGAATGTGGAACAGATGGGAGAAACTGTAAAGAATCAGCTGAAAGATTTGAATTCATCTCCAAGATCAAAGACAGAATGAAAACCTGAGCCTCGTATTTAAAATAACCACAGGAAAGTATTCTGTCTTTGGCAGCGCAAGATTCAAATAAAGGCCAAAGGAAATACAGACTACATTAAAATGCCACTGTGGATTTTTCCACATAATCAAAACAACTTGAAGAGAATCCGTGTGGACCTCACACAGAAAGCAGTATGCCAAGCAAGATTTATCTTACCTGTGAAAGTCTCACTGCTCCTCTCTGGTGCTGAAAGCCTTTTCTGATCCCTGCAGTTAAGCGGTACTAGGTGCTACACGCTTACTGTAGACTTTGCAACCGTTTACCCCACACACACACAAACACAGACCTTTTCTCACGGTGCTCACCTATGTTACGATTTCCACAGAATGACAAGTTTTAAACTTGATTCAGGACAACCCACTACTCATAGCATATCATGAGCCTTGTCATAAGCTAGAAGGTGATTAACTCTTGTGAAAGTGAAGCAGTGGGATATCTGATGTCATTGCCAAAGTTAGAATAACAAGAGTTATGGGAGGAGGAAGCTGAAGGCTGTGGACTATGATCCAACAGTGCAGGTTGGGACAGATCTGGCTTCACACCTATCTGCCCAACCCTGGTTTCACTCTTCCTGCTCAAGGGTGGAAAGATTTAAACAAATGCTAGGGGCCTGCAAGCTGCAGCCATGAAGGATGCATCTTATTTTACTTCCTTTGAAGGCATAAAGTATGAGAAATCAAGGCAAGACCTCACATCTGGAGAGTTTTACTAATAGTTTCTAGAGTTACTCTGGAGTTAACTGAATGATTAATCACAGTAACACTACTTTCATCAGGCTGGTAAGTCAGTGGACAAAAAAGCAAATATGACCAAATATGACTCTCTAGTTCTGACAAAGCTGTATCCCATGGCTGTCTGCTTCTTCAGTTCTTGTACCTGACCACATTTTTTGTTTGTTAAGCCACTTAACTCTGACCTATGAATTGTTCAAGCATAAAAAAGGCACCTAACTCAAGGGATGGACCTGTGTTGTGTCTACATATAACAGACAACTTAGCAAATAACCAATTTGAAACTGAACCTTTAGGCACTTTGTTACTGCAGCCTGTCACAAAAATACATCATTTCTTCCCTTTTCATTAGTTGAATCTACAAAAATTCTAATGATAACAGTTTGAAAGGCATAAAATAGTATTTTTTCACCAGCAAGGTGATTCCTAAAGAGCTACTCTTGACAGAAAATGGAAGAAAAGGCAGCCAATATCCAAAGAAGAGCTTTGAATGTACCTTCAGGAAGCCTGGAGAAATATTCCTGAGGACTAAAGAAATTACAAGAATGTTTGCCTAAGAGAGTTCAGGCTGTTAAAGAATAAAAGTAGTCATACTAAATATTGACATTCAAGCTCATTAGAATTGTACAAACTCTGTTTTTGCCTTATAAGCTGTATCTCCATTTATATGTTTGCACATTTGTGCACCTATTACATCTGCACCTATTTCCCATTTTCCTACCAACATATAAAAAAATGATGGATGGTTCAAGACTTTTGCTCAGTATTGTAAAACTTCCCAAGGCTTCTTTGAATGCAACCCGAAGTAAACCCCCCAAGAAGACAGTGTATTGCTAGGGGATTGCACTGCATTTCAAAAGCTTACTTTTTTTTCATGCAATATCTTAAATCTGTAAAATCCAACTGTCAGATAACTGTGGTACACCAAAACACCGGTTTTCCTCAAACATAGATAATGAAAACACTAAGTAGAGAACCTCAGTGACTTTACTTATTTAGTTTCTCCCACTGCACATTTAAAACCACCAATAAGCTAAACAGACCCCATAGTCTCATGAATATAATCATTTTGGAGCACACTGATGTTAATCAGCAGTCAGCATGTGTTGCAGTGTTTCAGTGTGGATTTGTTGAATAAAAGCTGTCCGGAAAATTAAAATCCTACTGCTTTCCTGGCAAAACTCCGATCTAAAGCTCTGCCAAGGGGTATTACTACTGCAGGAAGCCAGAGAGGGAACAGCATCTCTGAAGCTAAATATCAATAGGAATGTTTTAGTAGCAACCAGACCAAACACTCAGCAATGCAATTCTAATACCACTAGCAGTGCAGTATATTGAGTTAATCATGACGGTATTAATTTTCTCTCTGGGGTTTTACTTTGGGAAGGATTAGCGCTGTGTTTCCATGCCTAACAATGATTCCACAATGTGACAGTAAAGAAGCAATAACAAGATGATCTGGAAGAAAATATTTATATGGCTTCATGTTGTGCTTTCAGAACACTACGAAGAGAATGCAGAAATATTTGATTTATATAAACAAAGTGCATACACTGCAGTGTCTTCACTCTGACATGTCCGAACCGACGTTTAACTTCACTGTTATAGACCAACTTATAAACTTACAACTCATGACCCGGGGGGGGGGATGTTGTATAATCTTGAGGTGTTTTGTGAGTTTTGACCATTCTGTTGTAGAATTGCTGCTGTGTTTGGGATCATGACCCAGTTTGGGTCAAGTTTGAGCCGTCAGACAGATGGCCTCTCATTTGACTCTAGAATACTTTGGTATACAGGAGTTCATGGTCGACTGAGTGACTGCAGGGCAAAGCAAGCCAAAATTATCACCCCCTCCACCACCGGTCTTGACAGCTGATATGAGGTGTTTGTGCTGATATGCTGTGTTTGGTTTACTGTCATGAACTTTAATATTTAATATGCTAACTGAGGCCTGTAGAGTCTCAGCTGTAGCTCTTGGATTTTCTGTGGTTTCTCTGAGCATTGCCCGGTCTGACCTTGGGGGTGAATATGCTGAGACATCCACTGCTGCGAAGATTGTGTGATTGTGTGAATACACACCTGAATTCTCCAGACCACCAAACTGCCAAAACATCTGCTTTTACAGAGGTGCGCACACTTGCTGATGACCAGTTAATCAAGTGCATTTGATTAGCAGCTCCTGGCCTCACCCTCTTAATTCCCATAGCAATTTTCACAGGTCTACACAGAGTCCTGTGAAAACTTTCTTTTTTTGCATGGCTGTGTAAAACATCATATTAGTTCAGTTGCAAACATAAAATAATAAGAGTATTAGAAGAATATTATAAAACTGACTGAACTGTCGTCTAACTTTGAAGACCTTTCAATTAGATATATGAAAAATAAGTGCTGATCTTTATCTTTTTTACTATATTTTTGTCTATTCAGGGCTTTGGGAGCTTTAAGGGTTTCTAGTGGTCTTGTAAAAATAAGCCCAGTTTAGTCAGTCGCAGATGGACTGGCCACACGTAAAATACTGTACAAAGAGCTTAATGCCAGTCACAACCTGGCCTCTGGCTCTCACTCAGGCTTCCAGGGCATGCCAACCACAAACCACTTCCCGTTACTGACCAGGATGAGGAACGCAGGCTGTTCACTAAACTTCATTTCATAATTTGCAAAGTTTACCAGGTCCATGTCAATTATTAGTGCGTAACACCTAAATATGGTGGATGTGTATCAATGAATACATTATATAAACACATCTTGATATGGTCAACTGTAGTCTTGGAGGTCTGTGTCCATTCAAAGTACAACATGAGAGGACGATCTTGTATTTAGACAAGTTTCAAACTTCAGTTCATTTAATCAAGACTTTGCCCATGTGTTATTGCATTTTACAAAGCACGCCTCTTCACAGTTCCGCATAAGTGTCATTTGTCCTAGAAACTGATCCTTGGTTAATTTCATACATCGATGGGAATCCATTGTACAGCACATAAATCTTCTCCATCTGTTAAAACATCTGGCTGCAGTGCATCTCGTGAGCTTTAAATATGATCTTAAAGATTCTTGTGTAACATGAGCCCCTGAGGACCACGAGTTGCCAGTAATAACAAATTCTTTTAATAAAAGAGATGCAGGTTAAATGGACAATTGGGGTATAAGGGGGATGGTAAGAAAGCTTTGTGCTACTGTGATCATTGTTGCAAATGTTCACTATGGGGGGAACAGTGCACACACTAACACAATATTAGTTATACTTTATTTATAGCACTGCATTGAATCCTAAGCACCCGCTGTGACCTGCACCCTAATACAAATGTAACTACACATACAAATACACCACCTCAACTGTGATGTTTTTTCTTTTTTGGTAATAATAAGCATTCAGTATATTGGATTAACACAAGGATAATCCCTCTGTAGTGAATGTATTTAGCTTGCCAGTACAGACATGCTATTTCTCTCATTTTCACAGCTCCGTCAATTTGTGCACAGACACAGAGGTCACCTCTGAAATTTTCTCTGTTGTTCCAAGTTTTGCACAGTTTCACTCATGAATTAAGAACGTAGTCCCACCAGCACACAACTGCAAATATAAATGACCTCACACACTATAGCAGGGATTCGGTGCAGTACTACAAATTACACTTTATGTGCTTTGCCACTTGCATTAGGCCTGATATACATGAGCAGTTACAGAAACCAGCTCCAGCAGCACCACATTATGTTTTGTGGTGTAGGAAGTACTGTCGTCTGTGTGTGTGTTGCCTCATCGGCGTGAAAGATGAGAAAAGGAAATGGAACTGAGCAATGCTCCCAGGTATACATATATCATTAACTATATTAGGAAAATAGAAGCCATTGCTAAAAATCAATTGCTTGAAAGCAGCTGGCATGGTGGCGTAACAGTGTCAACAGAGACTAAAAGGGTCATTCTACAGAAATGTCCAAATTTGGGATGTCAAGATGTCTTTAAAAAAATTTCCCCCTGTTTAAACTTAAACCACATTATTATGTAATTTGTTGACTTTATATATTCACAGCATCTTTTTGTGCATTTACTTAATGTGCTGCCTATTTGACACTGGTGTTTCCGTACGGCTTTGGCATTGTATATTTGACGGTTCTATGTAAATTACTGTATTTTAAATGGTAAAAAAAAAAAACACAGTGCTTGGCCTCTATACTTGACTGTGGGGACGAGCACTTCTGCAGTGCCTGGAATTATATATAACAGATCAACAAATAAATACTGTTAAAACTCATGGGTCAAGAAGGTGTAATTGTTCAAATAACATTGTTTTCTTTTAACATAGAAATATAAACTGTAACTTAAATTGTGTCTAAAGCATTTTTCAAGTGTAATATTTATGTAAAGGCCAGGGATAGCAAAAGTTACATTTCCATCGAATGACCCAAAGGGACAATCTTTTCCCACACACCTGTTCCTCAGAGCACTCTGGATGCAGAAAAATTTGGGCTTCGGTCAAAATGGATCGGATCATAAAGAATAAAATATCACACAGCATTTCCAAAGCTGTTTTCCTCTCGCAGTAGGTCACCGTCAGTTCTTGACATGCTAACACACGTTTCAGCTCAGTACTCAATTCTGAGTTTATTGGGGCACTTGTCCAGGAAACAGGAAAGTACTTGCAAAGGTTTTGGGAGTCTTATCATGATTGACAATCATTAGGTGCTTTTTCCATGAGTGAAATAACAGTGACAGTCTACTACAGACTGATCATTGATGACAAATTCATAGATAATGCTGAGTAGAGG
This sequence comes from Pterophyllum scalare, assembly GCA_024447675.2. Lineage (NCBI taxonomy): Eukaryota > Metazoa > Chordata > Actinopteri > Cichliformes > Cichlidae > Pterophyllum > Pterophyllum scalare. Next base: position 41,364 of record JAMQGT020003147.1, on the reverse strand, counting down.
ATTTGTTTCTCTTTCAAAATCCAGTCAGTCAGACACTTAATGCTCTCTGGAAGTGCACATAAGGACACTCACCCTGTCCAACATATGACTGACCTGTCAGGGACGTCCCGGGGAGCTTTACCTCCTCCTGCACGAACTGCAGCCTTCGAACTCTTGTTGGCAGTCATGTTCGTCTCCAAACCACCCGCTCACCTAATGGAAAAACACAGGAATATTAAACACACATTCCATGAATCTCAGCAAACATATGAATGTGGGTTCATAAGGTATATTTAAACACTTCAAAGGTTGTTTGTATTTGTCAGTACGTATTTTTAGGATATAAAAATAATATATAAAGCTAAAAAGCTTCTTTTGGTTGCTCCCTTATTCACAATGGGGTCAGCACGGCAGATGAATCCGTACGGTTTTACACCATGTACCCATCCTGCTGCAGCCGTCCCACAGATCTGTGTCTCCTCACGTTCTCAAACCAGGGATCTTTCGGTGAATATACACTCCTGATCAAAATCTTAAGACCAGTTAAAAAATTGCAAGAATTTGCATTTTGCACTATTGGATCTTAAGAAGGTTCTAAGTAGAGCTTCACAATGCTAAAAGAAGAAATCGGCGCAAGTGACAAAAACTTTTGAGCAGGGAATTTATTAAAAACTGCATTTACACTCAAACATGATTTTTTTCAGCTGATCAAAAGTTTAAGACCATAGCTCCCCCCCCCAAAAAAAAAAATAAAAAAAAATCAAAGTGTCAAAAAAAGGACTCAGTAATGAGTAGCTCCACCATTCTTGTTGATCACTTCAAACAATTGTTTAGGCATGCTTGATGCCAGTGTTTCCAGGAGGCTAGTAGGAATGTTGCTCCAAGTGTTGAAGATGGCTTCACGAAGGGCATCCATTGTCTGGAACTGATGTCCATTTTTGTAAACTTCCCTTGCCATCCATCCCCAAATGTTCTCAATCGGATTTAGATCAGGGGAACATGCAGGATGGTCCAAAAGAGTGATGTTATTCTCCTGGAAGAAGTCCTTTGTCAGGCGGGCGTTGTGAACTGCAGCATTGTCCTGTTGAAAAACCCAGTCATTACCACACAGACAAGGGCCCTCAGTCATGAGGGATGCCCACTGCAACATCTCCACATAGCCAGCTGCTGTTTGACACCCCTGCACAACCTGAAGCTCCATTGTTCCATTGAAGGAAAACGCACCCCAAATCATGATGTGACTGCGTCCAACCTCAGCAGCGATGGCACGCTGTGAGAGGCCTTGCTTATGCTGCTCAACAATCCTACCATGTTCAAAGTCAGTGAGCTTTTTTGCTTTTGCCATCAGGAGGTCTTGACAGTGTAGAGACTTGACAGAAAATGACATGGAATCCAGATTTTTGCACAGCTTTTAGCTTTTAAAGGCTATGGTCTTAAACTTTTGATCTGCTGAAAAAATCATGTTTGAGTGTAAATGTAGTTTTCAATAAATTCCCTGCTCAAAAGTTTTTGTCTCTTGCGCCAATTTCTTCTTTTAGCATTGTGAAGCTCTACTTAGAACCTTCTTAAGAGCCAATAGCGCAAAATGCAAATTCTTGCAATTTTTTTAACTGGTCTAAAGATTTTGATCAAGAGTGTCTTAACCACTAAGCTAAGGAGCCACTTAACATAATGCAGAGCTAATAGAAGACAATATTCCACCTAAACCTGGTTATGCAGCCCATCTCATACACTCATGCAGCTCCATAAATAAATAAATAGATTATTACAAAAAAAAAACCAAGTTAAAAAGCGCCAAACATACTTTTGAGCCTCAACATGGCAGCTCTTTTATCTGTTGTCGGTACGACTCTCTACTACTGTAGTATCAATATGTCAGTGTAAGTTTTTTAAACTGCAGTTGACACTGTTATCTTCCAGCAATATTAGTGTTACTTACAGACTGCCATAAATGTGCAGGGTTAACTACTGCAGCTCACAACTTTTCACAGCATGTGCTAATAGTGAAATCCTACAGTTTGCCACTTCACCCCATCTGCAATCTCGAATCTCCAGTGTAAACACTGCAGACGGCTTTCAATAAACCAAACGTAAGTGGCATAATTGACACAGCATGTAGACAATAGTGAAGCTGCATTTTTATTCCACCTAGAAAATTTGACTTTCAGCATCAAAATACACAAGCATAAAATGCTGCTTAAGAAATAGCTAAACTTTTATTCAACAAGCTCTTTATCCACATATTGCCTAAAGTATTCACTCGTCTGCCCTCACGCATATGAACTTGAGTGACATCCCATTCCTAATCCATAGTGTTTAATATGATCTTGGCCCACCCTTTGCAGCTATAACAGTTTGAACTTTTCTGTGAAGGCTTTCCACAAGATTTAGGCGTGTTTATGGGAATTTTTACCATTCTTCCAGAAGTGCATTTGCGAGGTCAGACACTGATGTTGGACGAGAAGGCCTGGCTCACAGTCTCTGCTCTAATACAATCCAAAGGTGTTCTGTTGGGTTCAGTTCAGGACTCTGTGCAGGTCGGTCAAGTTCTTCCACACCAGTCCATGTTTTTATGGGCCTTGCTTTGTGCACTGGTGCGCAGTCATGTTGGAACAGGAAGGGCCCATCCCCAAACTGTTCCCACAAAGTTGGGAGAATGAAATTGACCAAAATGTCTTGGAATGATTGAATTAATGAAGCATTAAGAGTTCCTTTCACTGGAACTAAGGAACTGAGCCCAACTCCTGAAAAACAACCCCACGCCATAATCCACCCTCCACCAAACTTTACACTTGATACAATGCAGCCGGACAAGTGCTGTTCTCCTGGCAACCACCAAACCCAGACTCGTCCATCAGAGTGCCACACAGAGAAGTGTGATTCATCTAACCAGAGAATACTGCTCTGGAGTCCAGTGGCAGCATGCTTTACACCACTGCATCCAATGCTTTCCATTATGTTTGGTGATGTAAGGCTTGGATGCAGTTGCTCGGCCATGGAAACTCATTCCATGAAGCTCTCTACACACTGTTCTTGAGCTAATCTGAAGGCCACATGAAGTTTGGAGGCCTGTAGTGTGATTGACAGCAAAATGTTGGTGACCTCTGCACACTCTGCACTTCAGCATCCACTGATCCTCATCTGTGATTTAACATGGCCTACCACTTTGTGGCTGAGTTGCTGTCATTCCCAATCGCTTCCATTTTATTATAATACCACTAACAGTTGACTGTGGAATATTTAGTAGTGAGGAAATTTCATGACTGAGCTCGTTGCACGGGTGGCATCCTATCACAGTACCATGCTGGAAGTCACTGAGCTCCTGAGAGCGACCCATTCTTTCACAAATGTTCGTAGAAGCAGTCTGCATGCCTAGGTGCTTTATCCACCTGTGGCCATGGAAGTGATTGGAACACCTGAATTTCGTGATTTGGATGGGTGAATGAAGATAACTTTGGCAATATAGTGTATACAGTGTATAGTATATACATAAAACCAGACAGTTTGGGCGCCTGGATGGCTTAGTGGTGAAGCTGGCGACCACATGCATATGCCACGTTGTGGTGCAGGCAGCGCAGGTTAAAGTCCCGGCCTGTCGCCAGTTTGCCCGTGTGTCTTCCCCTGTATCTTTCCCCCATTTCCTGTCTCTCTACCACAATGAATGAAAGCCACTGTGGCCAAAAATTAAAAAAAACAACAGTTTAATCCCAGCTCCTTCAGTCCTCATGTCTACATGTAAGAACTTTCTCCACATATATCAACAGTGGAGCTTTTTACAACTGAAAAATGAAAGGTTGTCCTCTAATAAAAATGAAACCCAAGCAAGCAGCTTAGTACAAGTCACAATTATTTCATTACAACAGTATTCCACAGATCCCACAAGGAAATTATTGTGTTACAGCAGCAGGATAAAGAATAAAAATAGTACAGCCTACAATAAATAAATAACATAGTTAAAGTACCACAGGCACATTAGCAGAGGAACAAAGGAGGAAGTGAGATGATTTAGTTGTAGAGGCACATAAAATTGCAGAAGGAGGAAGTCAGGGTGGATGGATGACACAGCAAGCCAAGCCCATTAACACAAAGAGTACTGATTTCTTTCTCACCATATTGGGGGGGGATTATTATGATATGACAGGAAAGATGGGAAAGGGAGCAGGGGAGGGCACACAGCAAACACTCCAGGACAGAGTCTAACCCGGGCCTCTGCAATAGCCTTACAGCCTATGAGCTGCCAGCTATTTTAACCCATATCCTGATCTTTCTAAGCTTTACCAAGTTGTAATCAGTGGCTCATATTCATGCAGTAATTATATGGTTGTTCTAATTGGACTTTCTGGTAGCAGACAAACATATCTACCACCTTTCATGTTTAAAATAAGTGAAAAGAATATTGCAATGAAAACACTATTGTGCATTTAATTGTTTTCATGGAAAGCAGCCCCCTCTTTATAACATGAAAAAAAAAGATGTTAAGACATCCTTCCTTAACATTTACTGAAGTTTGTCAAATTAGCAGTTTGTTAAAGCCTCCCTTCAAGCTGATGGCCAGTGCCCCTGAAAATGCAGCACTGACCCTTTCAAGAGGGCTCAAAGCAATTGTGCTGGTGCACGAGGAGGTCAAATGGAGATCCCCAGAGATCAGAGTTGGAGGATAGGAGGGTGCTTGGCAGCATGACTTGTTTACAGGAAGCTGTTGTATGAAGAAGCCAGCCAACCAAATAGTGGAGCTGATTCCTATAGAGACAGATGAGAAGAGAGAGGGAGCATTCCTGCTGTCAGCTATTTCCTGTGGACTGTGGACTGAGCTAGGAGGACAAGGCATGCATCATTATTTTCATCCAACACAAAGAACGATGCTGCCTTGTCCTGCCCCGGTGCTGCTGCTTCTCTGTGAACCACAAAAACCACTAAACTCAATGTGAATTTAAACAGAATGTTTCCATCAAAACAGGAGAGAAAATGTAGAAAGTAACATCTATTTTCTGTGAGCAAGATAGTTACGTAAGATTCACCGGAGGAACTTAAACATAAGCATCCACACACATGCCACAGAGCGAGACAGAGTCATCAATCAACACAACATCTGATCTGAAATTTGACAAATTCTCAAATGATTTCTACAAACCACATTTCTATCATTGAGAGCTGTCCAAATACACATAGCTATCCAAACAGATTCATGATGTTCTAAACAATGATAAAAGCATAGAAAGAAAAAGGATGCTGAGAAAAACATTCAGAGAACTTAAGAATTGCAATCTTTCATCTTACTCAAAATCTGAGTTAAAATATGACACTTGCATAAATTCAGAGAAACTAGAGTGCTTGCAAGTGATATTCACTATATTCTGATTTGATTTGTAACACCTTAAAGAAGTGCCAAAAGATTTAAATTTCCTCTAAGTAACATCATTGCCTAATGCAGCAAAATTCGAGGCAATTTTTATCTGCGTAAATTTACTGTTTTCATTTTTTTGGGGGGGCTGAGGAAGCTATAATCACAGAAATGGGTCACTCTTTGCAGTGTAAACACCAAGGCGTTAGCCAACTGACTTCCTGAGGTCAGATACCATCTCTCTACACAAAATTACTGGCTGTAAACAACCACTTCTAAGAAAGCTCTAGAGTACCTTTAAAGTGCATTCAACCACATTCAAGACAAATTTTCTCTTGAGATGTCAGAGCCAAGGGCAAAGTAATGGTCAACAAGTGACAAAGCTCTTGACACGCCATGGTGTTAAAATGTTTGGTGTTTTACAGGACAAGGCAGGACACTAAATGACGCACTTTAGCCTGAGGTTGCTGTCTTGTTGTTGTTAAAACACAATTCTTCTGTCTCCATTCTTTTCTCCTCCGTGCCCCCTCTGTTCACCCACACGTCTCTGTCTTGCTTCATCTGCAGTTTCTTTCTAAAGGGTTTGTTAGCAGGAACTTGAATATGTGAGGATGCAGATCGTAAGGAAATGAGGCAAATTTACCATTGAGCCACTTGTTTTTATTTATTTTTAAAAGGTGACTTGACTAACCTTGGCACTTACACAATGCAAAGTTTTTAGAGAGTAAATAAAGTTGATATGAATACAGAGCAAGAGTAACACTTGTTGAAAGTGTGTTCCTGTCTACCTGAGAACTCAGTCAAATAGCCTCTCTCTGTTTTTTGGTCTCTAACAGTAAAGTAACAGGGTGGAAAATCTAAACCAGAACCCAGACACTAAAACGGCCGCGTCAGATGATGATCTTGGTAGCTTAATCAGTTTGAGTTGACCCTTTTATATTACACCTAGCCATCTGGCCTGCTGTTAATATGAAATTACTGAATAAAGCAGCTGTCTGTAGATCACATATGGGCCCGAAACAGCCCACAAACCATCTCAATCCAGCCTTCCACAGAGGAAAACAGAACAATCTCAAAAACCACCTTAAGCTAAGTAGGTTTGAGCTGAATGACTACAAGAGTTTGTAGTTATTCAATGTGTTTCATAGGCAACCTACGCAGTGGTGGACATTGGACAACAAAAAAAATAAAGGCTAATTTAAATACAATGTTGCATTTGGGTAGATTTTTTACAATAATATTTTAATTGTAACTTAATTGTAACCATGTTTCCAGTTAGCTATCCAATGTAAGCTCCTTTTCTTACTTTATCTAGGTCAATATGGCACTTTGGGGGAAATGTTTGATCTCTAAAGCTAATTTCCCTTCCTTTTATAGCAACTACAGTTAGTAATTTTTTTTAATAACTCACCTGTTTCAATTCTACTAACGCTTAAAGTTAATCATTATTAAGGGAACGGCCGTTTTGAGAGTGAAACGGGTGCGGTTTCATTCTGTATGGCATTTGATTGTGCTAAAAGACGCCCTGTTCAATTTCTCAGGTCAGTACATTTTTGATTTAAGCCTGTTTGTCACGAGCCAAAGTTATCATCCCATTTAATAACACAATGAATTGGCAATGCACCTTTCTAGATAGTTAGACAGTGCTAGTGTAAGCTGATAGTTCCCCAAGTTTACCCTCTATATATGGTCATGTCCTGCTTAAAAAAAATCCTGTGGACTTTTGGGTGTGGACAAAATGCCTAAAGTCAAAACAACAATCCACAAAGGAATGAGTGATGTCACTATGGCTACATCTATCCTTTATTTACACTCTATTGTTCCAATTAACCATCTTGACTAACGCATATCCACATTTCGAAGCAACTGGACTGCTTCTTCTTCTTTCAGATCTTAACTTTGCAAGTCCAGCATCCAGCCTTAGACAGTTAAGAGCTGTGCCTCCTTATTTTTTTTTTAATCGCTTCAACCTCAACACAGAGATTAAAAATCTGACTGGCTCTTGCTCTGGCATAAAAAACAAATCCTGTAAGGCAACTTGTCACTTTTTGCACTTTTTGATATTCAACACCATCATCTTAATTAGCTAACTTTCCCATTTCAGGGTTTTTCCTGGTTCTGTCATGTTTCATGTCCAGAAGTATTAAGTGATTACATGAAAGGCATATCAATGACGCATATGTTCCCCCAGCAACAGGAGCACATTGATGAAATGGGACCATGACAGTGTCTATTAGGTTGTTTGGCCTGGAATAAAAGAGCTCTTTGTGCTCAGTGTGTCCTTGAGAGGGAGAGATGGTTAAAAAGTAAGTCTTTTATCAGTCTGTAGTGTGTGTGTGTGTGTGTCTGTCTTTTAAAGAGAGTATACATGTCCTTGGCACTGTCGCTTTTGACATATTATCTGATACATAGTTCTCCCTGCAACTTGCAGGAATGTGCTAATATTTGCGTTATCCATCAGACCTTGGCTGCATTCAAAACATTAAAGAATGTTTTCAGAGGGTGAAAGGAAGCACAGCAGAGGGGCAGAAACACCTGAAGTCAAAGCCAAAAGCTTTGTTCTCATCCAGTGTAAGATTACACAAATAGGCACCTGACTGAGAGTGAGCTTCAGATTATTACACAATCACTTAACTTTATGTAACAATTTCATGTTATTATCACAATGGGAAAACTTTTATGTTTCAGGTATTTTTTAAATAAAAAAAAAAATGGAGAAGTAGGAAGAGACACAGCAGCTTTCATAAACAGAGCCTGTCTCTTCTTTCTCTGCTTTTCTGGTTGACCTGGTTCTCTGTTTTTGCTGATCAGCAACCTGACTTCAAGGTTTTTTAAAACTGCCACGGAGCTCACAGGCAGCCAAAAACAAATGGGGAAAGGCAGGGTGAAAATCTCTGCAAATTCTCAAGTCTTTCCAGACGTCACAACTTACTGGCAGACGTGAGTGCATAAGCCCACACACTGATCCACACCATTGTTTCATTATCTCCTGAAAGATGCATTTTGTCCCCAGTGGACAAAGTCCTTTGAGCCAGTCGAGCTGAATCATGTCGGCAGAGAAGCACATAAAATCATTTTCACTACACATGAACATTGTATTTCAGCTATTTTATGAGCCAAACATGATGGGAAAGCAAAGATTCCCATGGGAAACTGAAAACCTGTACTGTCTCTATGCTTTGTGTTTATAATGTGACTCTTTGGAGACCCATTTACAGCTCTGACAGCCTCTGTGTACCTATGTAAAAGAAAACCACCAAGGTCAGTGCTACTGGCAGTTGTACATAGCAATACCTATATAATTACCCTACCACATGTTTCGCCATGCTGCCACTGTAGCTCGACTGTCCAGGTGGAAACAATACTTGGAATCATTTTTTTTATCTCCTTTTTTTCAGGGTAATCATGGCATATTTTCTCCTTGTAGAAAAGATGAAAAACCCTTCTGTATAACCTAGATATGAGCATGCACAGCTGCAGAGGCAGGCATGTGGAAAACAGGCTTATGTCCATCCGATCTGCAGCAGGGTGGGTGGGTGGGGGTGTATCTGTGTCACAAAGCTGACCTCCAACAGAAAGGTTTTTGACTTTTCCAAGGACACAAAATATGCTCATGTTTGCCCAAGTCTTAAAGTTGGATTTTAAGTAAATCAAGTCAGAGTTTAGCTTTACTAATACCTGCATGGCTCATTTGTTCTCCTGTGAGTCATTTCTCAGTCTGTCTGTTTTGTGCAAATTAAAGGGACAGTTGACCCTAAAATCTAATTTTACATATTTGCTTACATGTTTGCATACATGCTCAAAGCACCAAAAAACTACATTTGAAATACTCAGCAGCAACGGCTCTTTCCAGAAATCACAACCCTGTTACTCAATATAGACACAAACCTTGTTTTGAGGAGTTTTGCATATGTTTTTACCAAAGTACACCCACTGAACATATCACTCTCCACAGGGGAAATGTCCATCTGCCCATCACAAGAGACTCACATTAGTAACAGCGTGACACTAACGGTGCCCATCCTTGGCTGAGCTGTAAAGTTAGCCAGCTGCTAACAAATCCAGACAGCAAAAAGAAAAGAGTTCCTACATGAAATTGTTCATTACAAGGTTTATGGATTTTTTTTTTCCCAAAATAGGTCAGGATTTTTGGAAAGAGTTGGACAAGGGCCAGCGACATCACCACTTATTCATTACAGTTTCCACTGTTGATACACTTTTTTCCCACCACTAGTTATGAAAGCTTAAAAACAGCTGACAGTGGGTTCTTTAGGCCATAAATGTGATGTTTCCCTGAATTTCACCATGCATTTTAAGTTAGAAACAGAACAAATATGAGCTGTTTGTGGAGCACTCAAAGTATGTGGATCAAATTACCCTTTTTTTTCATACAGATTTTAGACAGGCTACACTGATGAAAACATTCTGAGCAAAGCAACTTGGCTCTCACTGATTACACTGGCATTGGTAGTCTTGACTTAAGTAGCTGGTGAATTAATTAAGATAACTGGACGTGATCTCATTAGGGAAGTCATTTTATGCATGTGATGACTGAGACGGATAAAGAAATTCCTCGGCTTTAGCTGTTTTGAGTTCAATAATCTGGAAACTTAAGTCAATATGTGCTGATTAATGGCACTGGGGAAATTATGCTCCAAGTCAAATCCACTAGCAATTCATTACAGGTTCGAGGCTGTCTACTTTATAAAGAGACATTGTAATTGTAGAGCTTGCACCATTTATTCTGAGTATTAACAGGTTGCGACAAGTGTTTAAGAAATGAAAACACAGCTGAGAGTGTTTGTATTCAGGCATCCAACCGGCCGGTGCACTGCATGCAGCTCAGCACGCAACTATAGATGACAAATGCAGCACTCTGAAGAAATAAAGACAGGACATCTTACAGCATGATAACACTGACATGATGATGTTATGTTACTGTGACATGGTATGCAATATCCCATTAAAACATTATGACCCATTAACTACACAGCTCAGAGGGAGCTTATAAATGGTTACATATGGAGGTTAGGCTACACTGAAGATTGCAGCTTTAATTTTACTTCAAATGCAATAACCTGAAAAATTGTTTAGATTTTTATTAAAAGACAAACGAAAAAAGGCTATAAATAAAATATTTCCAAAGATTGCATTTGCCATCTTTAAAACACCAAAATAAAAATAAATAACATGCACTGTTCAACCAGAGCCAATGACATGAGAGGCAGCACTGTGAGTGGGTGAGAAGAAGTGGAGTTATGTAGGCACTGCTGCTGGAGAGAGAACTAAGCTACAGCGACTTCCCAGGAAACCTTAAGACACACCATCAGTAGATTTTTGTTAAATGCAAATGGATTAAGCTTAAGACAGGCATACATGCAATTCTGGGCAGTCCAAGAGGAAAGACGATTAATGCGAAAGCGCCACGGTGACGTCTTTGGTTTGGCACCAAAACGATGACTGTCACTACGTCACATAGTAAGAGGGCTGGCAGCTGTAAAGGTCTTGCAAACGATGTTATCCAGACAAACTTCAGACAATATGACTGCTGCTATAACTTAAATCTACTAACCAAACAACAGGAATGGAGTATCACGAAGCGCTGATCAAATTGACATCGGCACTTACAAAAGCAGAATGCCAGTGACGTAGTAGCTCATCCCACTCATGATCCATCACACTTCACCGGTTATTGTAAAGTGACACGTTTTGCTGTGCTGCACAAACTAATGAGAATCAAAATCAAGCAGGCTCTCAAACACTCATATCCAGGACAAATTAATCTCATTTTAGTACATTTTGACCAGTGCTCTAGGACGAGGAGCGATTCTTCGACAAATATGACCTGGACCTAGAGAACAATTTGAGTGAAAACTCATCAGGTGATCACTGTGTTCAAGTTTTACTAAAATCTGACTAACACTTTAGGAGGAGTAGCGATTCTTCTGAATTGTGGAAGGACAGACAGATGACAGATAAGCTCATTGATCCTTTGGATGGGCGAGGTAAAAACAAAACTAATGAATAGATGAAAATAAAATATGCAAAACTAAAAGGCTGGGATGCCAACAAGTGAGAAAAATCTTGCTGAATCATGGCAGCAGAACCCTGCTTTGTATGATGGAGCTGCAGCATGTGGACCAATAGTATGAATAAGAGTGCATCTCAGTCCTAAATCAGGAGGTCAGGTCACATTACTGTGTCGTCTATATACATCAAAGTTGATGTTCTACCAAAGTTTTTTAAATCCATGTTGCACAGCGTGACCTCCAATGAACTTGGACTGCTAAACTGTAAAAATACAAACTATTTGTGATGCTGTAATACCTGCGGGCACCTTGAGACACATGTGCCAGTGTCATCATGCAAGTGTTCAACAGAAGACAGCCTTGAGAAACAGCATCTATCAGAAGATCCACTGCCTTATGTGAATGTGAGAGTTTAACCAGCTAACGCAGCCACAGACTACACAACAGCACCAGCATCAAATCTCTCCTACTGTGTAGATTTACGCACATAAGCTTAAATGCTTCCATGAGAGGCGATGAAAAGCTTGCTTTCAAAGGGAGCTTTGTGCCTTCTGTAGCTCTTTGAGGGAAGCTAAGGGAGATGATCTTGTGATTTGCAGATTTAAGACTGGGAAATCTGTCAAACCGCATGTTACAGAAATGTACCCCTCCCAGTTCAGAAGAAATACATCTGAGGATCCATTCAGCAAGACGGTGAGGAAAACTACAGCATCAGACCCTCGATCAGTTCAGCAGTCCTCAGCAAATCACAATAAATCTATCTGGAAGATCAACAAAACTTTAATTGTGATGGTGAGTGAACAACAGCCCCTTTAAAAAGCATCTGGTAACAGGCCAGATTCACTCCTGTTCAAGTGAATGGAGAACAGAGAAGAAGTTCCTCAATAGCTTTGTGTTGACAGTCCCATCCAGTGAGAGGGGAAGGTCATTGTTTGATCTGCACAATGGAAAGGGTTTTAGGGGGGGGGAAGAAAGCTAAAGAAAATTGCTCACAGCCATAGGGTTTGCATTATGGTGAATAAGATAAGATCATAAGGATTTAGGCTGAGATCAGCAAAGAAAACTCATATTCAGGAACCAAAACATTTGAGACAGACAGCCACGCAGCTCTCCAAGCTTAACCTACACAAAGCTCAGTGTAGTGAAAGCAGCCTTTTTCCCAGTGTTGTTCTAAAAACAAAAAACAAAAGTATAAATGTTTTCTTACTTTAACAACCACGTGCGTTTAGAAGTTTAAATTGCCAAAAACAATTTAGATACTGGGGCCAGGCTTTTCCCCTTTATCCAAGTAAGAATGTAAGTAAATGCACATGTTTCAGTCATTAAAAAAATAAACAAAACCTGGACCTGCATCTGCACCTAAGTCAAGTCAGATGAATTCAAATTAAAGGCACCTAAACAACCAGCAGAGCTGAAAACCTGCAGTTTAAAACCACCGTACGTGTTCATTTTGTCCGTGGAGGTGCGATTAATGCCACTTTAGACCGCTGCATGCAACACTACATGACATGTAGCACAGCAGATAATCTCCAAATGTATGGTGCAAAGAGCTTTAACAAAGAAAACAACACATGTACAAGTGTGTAAAGGCGAGTATAAGCAGAATGCTAAAAAAAAAAAAAAAGATTTAAAAAAACAACATGTAAAGTATTTGTGTTTTTACCCTCCCTGGCCAAAAAAGAAGTCGCCCCCCAGTCAAGTCTGAACTACAACAGGAAAAGGACACTGGGTGCTCAGTTCAGAGTCGTGTGATCTGGAGTCTTGTGCTGTTTTTTTGCTTATCTGCTGCTTTGACTTTAGGGATGTTTGACCGATAATAACTAATTACAAACCCGCAGAGTTGCTGCCTGTATCCGCTGGGACATTTTTTCTTCATTCAAAAAGGGTCAGCTGGGGGGTGAGAGTGGGGGGTGAGGGGGACAGAAAGAAAAGCAGTCAGCCGATGACCGCACTTCATCGTTCAGCATGCCGTTGACCAAATATGGTCACATGGAGACACTTTAACGCACCTTGCAAGTTTTTTTAAACGCTTTAAAGTTATTTCGACCCCATGGTTTGTGCCACTTGCCGCTTTGTAACAAATTAAAAGTCCTGCCGTAGCTCGACGGTAACTTTAAAAAAAAAAGCGGGCAGCTTTTACCTCCGAGTTTCCCCTCACATCCATGGCTGCTGGTATCTTGAGATTATAATCCCTTTGCGACGCTCAAATCCCGTTCGTCTACACGATGAAGAACTTTGGCTGGCTCTGCCGGATACCTGCCCTTCTCAATAAACTGCGACTCATGTCTTTCCAACTAAAACCGACAAAAAAAAGAAAAGAAAAAAAGAAAAGAAAAGAAAAGAGGAGAAAAAAAGAAAAAGCCCTCCTGCCTCCCCTCTCCTCTCTCTCACAGCCTGTTGCAGAGTGCAGAGGCTGGACTTGTTGCCGTGGAAACGGGTTGTTTGCCCCCCACTTTTGTCGGGATTTGCGCCCCCCTCCCCTCCCCTTTCCCAGCCAGGCATTCAGCCTCTGGCCTCTTGTTTATTGTCAGGACTGGCTGAGGGGTGTGGATGAATATTCAGGAGCAGAGGGGCTGCTGATGGGATGGATCCGTGCTGCCAGAGCATTGTGATGCTGAAAAATGCTCCCCAGCACGCACAAAGATGCCTTTCACACGTCCAAAATGAATGAGAAACACTGACCGAGTTATCCACATGTGCAAATACATGTTGATACAGGCATTTTTATGTAGTAACATTTTATTAATTGGAAAAAGATCCCTTACGACCTGTTTAAGTGCAACAGATTTGCCAGAGCGCACTCAAAGTCAGTCAAACACGCTTTGTTTTCTAACTTGTTTCTCAAAGTGCTTCACGTGATGACTCAAATCTGATTCTTACAGGTGCTGTTTAATGAAGTCTGTGAGGCATCTGTTCCTCAAACCAAAGACTTCAGTGTTGTCCTCTACCCCAGCTGTGTACCAGGAGCCATCCAGTGCTGTTCCATGAAGGGAGCAGCGGACACACCAGTGTGCCAAATCTTAATTTTAGGGGAAATGTTGTGCTAGAAATAAGCCTTTGTTTTCTTAGAACAAAAGCTCTACTTTTTTTAGTCATCTTCAGACTATAAGCAAATTCACCGACTTCAGATACTCCATTCATCCATCCATCTTCTTCCACTTATCTAACTCTATGTTGCAGTTGCCAAGCCAGAGCCTTCAAACCCAGGACCTTTTTGCTGTGATGTGACGGTGCTAACCACCACACCACCAACCTCTAGTGACCTCCAGTGGTTTCACCTTTAGCCTTGCTGCACACAGGTGCACTCCAAAACTCCATGACATCACCTGTGGGAGTGTTTCCAGGTGTAACAGAGCACAGACCAGGCAGGAGACAAATCCGACTCACCAATGATGCTTTAAGCCTGAGGGCAGTGAAAAATCTTTTTGTTGTTGTTGCTGCTGTTGTTGTTTTAATCAGTAAAAGCACAGGGGTACCTTACATTACTGTTTGAGGGTTTTTTTTGTCATAGCTGATTTGAAGCTGAACCACAAATCTAAACTGGATGCAAAAACAAAATGTGTTCTGTGCATGCAAATATTTTAATGAATTTATACCAGACAAAAATAAGATACACATTAATTCCAAACTAGTGTAGTATGCTTCTTCGTGCTCAGGTGTCTTCAAAACATGACATGCTGACAATAAGAAAGCAAATTTGCACTGGACACACAGGGATCATAATTACATCTTTAAAAAAGGACTTTAGATCTTCTTAAGATATGTTCTGTTTCCTCAGCAGATGTTCTCTGCTTTGTCCTGTATGAAAGCAGCACAAAGGAAGTTTTGAGAGAACCATTTCCAGCTTATGAGAAATTGAGTCTCAGTGGGACTACCTGTACAAATAAAAGTTAGATAAATAAAAATAAATAACCATTTTACAAGAGAATCCCTCTTTGTCATCCATGGTTATCTGTCCGCGCTCCTCCGTGTAAGAGTTCTACCTCAAATGCTGAAGGAGTGCTCATCCATAAACATTCTCCTTTCAGTCTCTTGGGGTGTCTTATCATCCCACGAGCTTGGGAAGAGAGAGGAAGTCACAAAATCCAGACATCCGCGATGGCGGTTTGTAACATGAAGTCAGCAGGAAGCCTACAGATCAGTGACTCTGCAGCTTTTCTTATAGAAACCCAGTCAGAACCTTTCAAGGTCTCATAAAGATCGTCCTTCCTGAAAACACTTCAAATCTGCACATTTTGAGCACAAAAGACAGAGGCACTAACAGCTTTTTGTGAGATGTTTTGGGTTGGTTTTTTTACCACAACATAATGTGGAATTCATTGTTCCACTGATCGCAGTGCCATCTGGATTTCTCATTAAAAGCCACATCCTCTTCTCACAGGACACGGGAGCATCAAAGCACAGAGTCACAAACATACATGAAGTTTTAACAGGCAGGAAAAGAACTCCCAATTAAGCCAGACTTTTAAAACTTTATGTGAATCACTTCAACCTCGGTCTCGGGCCTGACCACAGAGGACTGACAGTGGACATCCGTTACACACCTGCCAAAAGCTGCAGCCATAAGGGGATAACAACAGATTCTCAGTCACTCAGGGCAACTATTCCACATCTCTGTGAGACCTCTGCCACTCACAAAACAACAGCAACAACAACAAAAAAGACACCGTTAAGCCTTTCTTTTTGCTTCCTAAATGTTCAATGAGAAGAGAGCACAAAAAGTGAAAGTCAGTGTAACAAACACCACACTGGGTTTCAGAAAAAGACACAAGGCAGCTCTTTAACTTGCCGATTAAGTTGACGTGTCTTTTCAACACCCTGAGATGCAGCCTGACAGTGTCGACGGAGAAGACGTAAGTTGTTGAGTTAAGGCAGACTCTCCTCCTTAGAAGTGAAGAAATCAGCTGGAAGTGTCTCTTTTAGTCATATCTGACATCACTGTTTCCACACTTACTTTGTTGTATTCATACATATCTGAATGCACAAAAGGCCACGTGGTACAGAGGCTATTCTGTGGTTGTTAAGATCAGTCCATCCATCACCTTAGAAAGTCAAGTGATAGCAACCACCTTATGCACAACTGCTGACAATGACACTGGGGGGTCCCTTTATACTGGGTTACAGTAATTAACAATTATCAGTTTGCTGTGTGACATAGAAACCCTTTGGGGTTGGGGGGTCATTTTAAAAACGGGAATGTAAGTATGAGTAACCATGATCGCTCTTTAATTATTGAGAGAAAATTTTAACTAAAATCTTTTGTCTGAAACACAAAAGTTTCATTGTTCTCTCTGTAAAAGTAACAATAAAATGTTATTGTTTCTTTTTAAAAAAATGCTCTGAATAGCTGCAGCTACAGTTTCACAACATGATGTGCTGGCAGAGCAGCAAGCAGAACAGTTTAGCACAAGGACATTCCTTTATCTCACATGGCATTTCAGCTTTTGGCCACACAGCAGCCACAACATCAGTCCAGCTGGATAAGAAACCTTGAATGCAGTGATATGGTGTCACATTGTGTACACTTTGTGTGTGCTTATATTTCTTGAGGTTGTGAGAATATAAATCTAATAAGAATTGTGAGGATCTGCTTTCCTTTTGGATACAAAAAGAAAGTCTAAATAACTTTTGCTTAAGGATACAGTGGCAAAATGAATGTGAGTCAATGAATGAATGTCTTCTGGAGATATGGAAACATGACTGTGTGTGTGTGTGTGTGTGTGTGTGTGTGTGTGTTTGTGTGTGCGCGCGCGTGTGTGTGTGTGCGTGTGTGTTAGAAGGGATGGTTTTGGCAAATGTCTGAGAAAGACATTTTAAAAATTAAACAGGAGCTTGTTGGGACATGAAATGAAAGGTAAATACAAATGAATGCAAAAGCCGTTGAGTCCGGACTGGATCCAATTCAAAGTCTGAGGCGCCCCCTGTAGGCTCGGCTATGCAAGTGCAGCACTAAAGCTGAGAAGAACTACTTTCTCACATAAACATTAAACTGGAGTTATCATCGGACATCGATCTAAATCACTGCCTGCAAACTATTGTTAAGTCAGACATCTTAATTATATCAAAAATCACAGAGGCATCCTCCTGTTCCTCTGGTTTTCTTCACAACAGCTATCTAAATTTGCTGCAAAAACTGCAACTTACTTAAAAAAGGTCAAGTTTAGTTAGATCTCTATACAAAGAACATTTAAGGAGGTGAAAGATGAAAAAAACAAAAAAACAAAGCCTACCTGTCTTTCTTTGTTGCTGAACAGCTGGGTCACTGATCCATTCTTGAACTGAGCCTGTGTCGCTCTCTCTTTCTCTCTGTGCAGCCTGAAAACTGCCTTTTTTTTCCTGGGGAAAATAGTCTTCTCGGTAAAACTGCATGCAGAGAGGGGGGGAAAGGGAAAAGCGGACTGCACAGGAAATGATGACGCAGCTGTATGGAAATCACTTAGTTAAATGAAAAGAAGATGGTTGGAGTTATCAAACGGAGAAGCGGTAGAGTTTAACTGCTTTTAATGGCTTTAACAGATTTTTCTCTGTGGAATCCAAATGTTCCTCATGACGAGGTAACTTAATGTGTTACCATGTCAAGATGAGATGGGGCTGTTTCAAACCTTCATTTTGGGGGTTGGGGGGGGGGTGGAAAGCCTGTAGTTTTTGAAGGGGATTTTATTGACCAAACTGAATCCCAAATGAGTATTTTTCCATTGGCAGTATCAACCAGAAAAAGTGTTGCCAACACAGAGAAGACAAATTATGAAAACAGAGATTTACTAAGCCAGAAAAGCACCAGACAAGAGAACATACTTTTTTTTCTGTTTAATGCCAACCTTTGGGAGATGTTTGTCTCCACAGTTCCCAGAAATGCACTGAAGCAGAAAGATTTCTCCTTTAAAAAAAAAACTATTGTTTTTTTTACTTTGGTTGGCTTGTGGACAACAATTTAAAATCATTGTTTAAGTAAAAAAATAAAAATAAAGGCTGTCTTGCGGTATTGAAGGGAAGCTTGCTCTCATCTGAGCAAGTAACTCTGAGAAATGAAAATCAGTGCAAAGAATTGGTGAAAACATTTTGCATGATTTTATCCTCGAGTGCAGCCCTCTCTCCTATCACAGAAGGATCCCATGAAAAAATGGTGCCGTATAAGAGTTTAAACATTTTGAATTTTGAAACGTGAAAGAAACTATTAAGACCTTCTTTCTTTTTTCACTGGAGTGAAAGCTATGATCCTAACGAAGTAGCTTTGTGGTGCAGAAGTTATGTAATCAGAATAAAGTACCTGAAGTAAACATACTTTTCAGAGTCATATACATTATTGGATCATAATTATTGATTCACTGATGTGCATAATTTGCTGAACAAAGACACAATTTTTATTTGGACTCTGTACACCAGCACGGCTGACTTACTCAAACAATCAAGATGTGATTGAACTCCAGACTTTCAGCTTTAATCCGAGGTGCTATACAAAAAATGAACATTAACTGCTTACGAATGGAACCATTTTTATGCATAGTACCCCATTATTAAAAACTCAAAAGTAATGCTGCAGATGGCTCCTGCTTTTTAGTGGAGTTTCAGTTTATTACAAGGATCTTTTGAGATCGTGGCAAACATAACCTGAAACCTGACAGGAGTCTGCTGTAGGAATAACGATCAGTTTCCCAAGAATCTAGGAGAGTGTGTTTGTTTTAACTTAAGCTTAGATTTCATTTTTGTCCTGGGACCTTTGCAGCATGTCAGTCAGCTCTATGTGCATCACACTGTAAAAGCAGAGAGTAGGCTTTAAAGTGCTTTTTTTCCCCCTCTTTCAAACAACTTGTAATAAATGAAACCAAAAACTACTAATAAATCTTTGTGTCTGGTCAGGCCTACTGCAATGAACAGAGCAGAACCAACAGAAGTGCAAGAATCACAAATATTACAGAACTTTATTTCAAAGTTAAAGGTACCACATATACAATAGTTAAGAACACTTTCAAAGGAAGCAGTTCATCCACTCTACCCACGTACACACACAAACTATACACAAAATAAACTTCTCACCACTCTGTCACAGAAACACTGCCTGTTAGACAACAAGGACACTGACTGTGGAAGTGATGTTGGACCAAGCATTAAAAAAAAAAAAAGTGCTAAAATAAAAGACATTACATTTAGGCAGTTGAAGAGGGCACAGATTTTAATAGGGCCACTAACAGCTGATAACCAATAGCACAGCTACTGTAAGTTCACTATGACATCAACAAGAAATCACACCGATTTCTGCAACAAGGTTCAGTGAAACTTTGTTACCGAATTTAATTCAGTTTATTAAAATTATTCATTTCACAGCAGCTATCAGACATTAAACGTGATGGTAGGAAGGATCGTAAATACACTTAGAAAAGATTTATTTATAAAACATGCATTTGCAAAGTAGGAGTATAGTACATGAGCTTTTTTTTTTTCCTCCCATGGTGAGAGCAGTAATCGTCTTCATATTTGTTTTGAAGTGGAAAATACCCACCCGCTAAATGGTAACAAGGTAACCGCCAGTTATCCAGCTCTGATGACGGCACTGACCAAACATCTGCACATTTCAGAATCAGAAATCAAGTGTGATTGGACATCTTCGGACTAATAGGACTCTTATCTCAGATTTATTAGCCAAAGAATATTTAAACTGTGCAAAAAAGAATTCAGTCTAATGTCGTGTGCTGCCTGAAGACTAAAACCAGAGCTCCAAGCTTTGAATGCGTGTTTGCTAGAAACGTCTGCTCTACAGATCCATGCTCACCTCTGACGCACCACGCTTGATTCAATTCACAAATGAGAGTAGGGAAAGGATATAATTCGAGGAGTATGTCACAGTGTTTTTTTTCTGGGGGGTTTCTGTGTTTTTGTTTTTTTTTTTGCTCCACCAGTAATTCAAACAGCATTTTTAACTGAGGACAACATGCCGGTCGAACACAGATTTCCTCTGTTCCTGGACCTGCCTTCTCCAGCGCTGCTGGGCATGCTCCACTTTGTTCAGGACGTTGGATCGAGAGTGTGAACGGGACAGGACGTTGTGAGCGTTGGCGAAAGGCTGCTGGTCCTGAAAACACAGGTAACGCAACGAGATTAAAAGCTCTGACGTACTTCAAACACAAATCTGCCTCGCAGGTTCCTTCAAGATGCAACAGAAAACGCAAACAACCCCAAATTTCAGCTAACTGTAGCTTTTAATGATTTCCTTTCAAAGAGTCACAGTTAATACTAGACAAATGTAGATATTGTCTGTTTAATTATGCTAATTCCTTGTCCTTTTTAAATCTGCTGCCTCTACTCACAATATACTGCAATCACCAGCTGCCGGGTACCAGTACCAGTACAGGTCAGGAAGAAGATTAGGATTCACTAAACGGTCAGTTTCATTTATGATGAGCCATCAATTTGTTTTCTTGCCTACTTGTTACTGTTCATGAGCCAGTTCTGACTTTAAAAAAAAAAAAAAAAGCATACTAATGAAAAAAATAACTCAGGCTGATGGTTGAGGATGTGGAGAGCGAGCAGCCTGAACTGACACAGTTAAAAGAGGAAATCTTTTTGGTCCTGGTTGATTTGGTGACACCTGGTGGTATCAGTGAATGTAGCTTAATATCAAGTTTTGATGGGAAGGACAACTATTACCAAAGTATCTATCTTATTTAAAAAAAAAAATAAGACATCAGCCTGTTTCCATGATTTTGTGAATAACTGTGACCTGGTTTTATGCTGCCTATGGTTTGAGTTCGTAAACAGCTGGGAACTGACAGGAGTTGTTATCTCACTGAGGAATTAGTTTCCTTCCTCCTGAGTGAAGCTCTTCATTCGTTTTAATTGTTTCCACCTCAGAAAATGAATATCAGCTTGTTCTGACAAATGATAGCAGTAAGTGCTAAGTTCACTGACCCGTACGCTGCATTCTCTGAGTGCTTCATACTAAAGGTCAACTCATGTTTCACCAATTAAATCACTTTAATGTGAATCTGCAGCAGTAGGAAACCATAGGCTTCATCACCACTGTGTTCACAGCATTTGGCGATAGATGGGTACTTTATAGATGCTTTTTGGTTTAAAAATAAAAAATTCAACACTGCCACTTTAAATTTTGCGGTCAAGTTTATTTTCAGGAGGGGTTTTTTGCTACAGTGACACACACGTACAGGCCGTGATCTCAACCCTTTGCACTACAAGCACATTTACTGTCCCAGATCTTTGTCATGCCCACGTTCACACAAACAATCAAAATTTCCCTGATTGTGCTGCAGCACAGCACAAATCCACCCACTGAACACCCTTCATAAACACATAAGGGTTTGAAAATTAACACAGGAACTCATAAACTTTTTAAAGTTTACCCAGAGAGGATGACTCCCGTGTGACATTTTGCAAAATAGGCACAAATAAAAATCCCCCAGGGTAAAGAGCAGAAGAGTGGTGGAGCAATAAGAAAAAATATACAAGGTGCAATGCTGTAAAATTAAAAGAGCCACATACCCCAACATCATCATCGCTCTGTATAAGCTGTGAGTGCCCAAACAGGCGTCTCTTCAGCATGGGCTCCAGGAGAGTCAAGTAGACCATGTAGAGCAGCAGCAGACCCAAAATGGAGAGGTACATTATGATGGTAAACTAAAAATAAAAGATTACTGTGAGATTGCTTGTTTTTAAGGTGTGTCACATACAGAGAATTAAACAGTGCTGAAACAGTCAGCTATTCTATAAGCTGATCAATAATCTACCAAGTCATACACAGCATGAGTGATAAAATAGGACAGGCTGTTTTTCTTCAGCCACTCTGTCTTATGATTATTGTATATTTTTGATTTAGAGAAACAAACTTAATGATTAGGTGCAGCCCTAGGTCAAAATAAATGACAAAAGAAGTCAAATGACAACAGCCACAACTCTTTGACCCAACTTTAACTCACCTTAATCGTCCCCGAGCTCCTCTCTTCATATTTACACTCACAGCGTAAACAGTAAGCCTCCACATCTTTCCCATCCACCGGCATGGGATCAACAACATGGAGACAGTTGCTGACAAAACATTAGCATTAAAAAGCTTTACGTAAACAGAACAGGCACAACTCATATCATTCAGAAAAATGTAGTAACAGATATCTTAATGTACCAGTCCTTGAGAGAGACATTTTGTTTGTAGATTTGCCCCTCGACCTCTCGGTATGGCGGACAGATGCATTTACAGCGGATGTCTTCAGAATTCTGTAACAGAGATGACAAACTTTTATTTTTGGTTTGTTAAACATGTTTACATAGCATACAGTACACAAATTTACTCAAATTGAGTAAATGATGACTGAGTGGACCCCGCTGAATAAAATGACTGCCTTCAGAACTCACTCTGATCAGGCTTTCTTGAATCGAAAACTCAGAGTTGCCCAAGTGAGAGGTAAATCACTCAGACTCACAGTTTGCTGAACCTGTTTTCTTGACCATAACACTGCTAATTCATAAATAAAATAAAGGAACCTACAGAGGGCTGAATTCAAAGACACTGAAACTCAAAAGGGAAAAAATGATGCGACAGGTTAGTCAATTTAGTCAAAATTTAATTGCAAAATTTTACTCAGTTTGTATGGCCCCCCGCGTGTTTGTATGCATGCCTGACAATGTCACGGCATGCTCCTAATGAGATGACATATGATGTCCATGGGGATCTGCTCCCAGATCTGTACCAGGGCATCACTGAGCTCCTAGACAGCCTGAGGTCCAACCTGGCAGCATTAGATGGACCAAAACATAATGCCCCAGAGGTGTTGTATTGGATTTAGGTCAGATGAGTGTGAGGGGCCAGTCCATGGTATCAGTTCCTTCATCCTCCAGGAACTGCCTGCATATTCTCACCATGTGAGCCCAGGCATTGTTGTACGCCAGGAGGAACCTAATGTCAGGGTGCCACTGCCTAGCCTGTAGAGGTCTGTGTGTGACTCCATGAGTATGCCTCCCCAGACCATCACTAACCCACCACCAAGCCAATCAAACTGAACAATGTTACAGGAAGTATAACGTTCTCTACGGCTTCTCCAGACCCGTTCATGTCAACCATTCCCGTTTTGGAGGTTGTCCCATAGTTGCCCCTCTAGTCCATGTATTGTTGATTTCATTAACACCAAAGCACCTGAAACTGATTAAAACCCTCCTCTACTACCTTTTCTTTTTCTTTTTTTGAACAATGTATTTACATTGATACAGATTACAGATGTAACCTCATACACAGTATGAAGTACAGATATGTGACAATACCTGTAAATACCTGCATTTTTCTATGCTCCTCATTGTACTATATTAGGCCTTTTGATTGATTGATTGAATTTATTTATTTGGTAGGGACAATGCACATTAATAAAACAATCTGTAAATGCGCCAGAATTAGCCAAAAGGTTATTTTTCATCTGTTGTCCCTGGACAAATCGCAATTTCTTTATTTTCTCTGTTAAACTGTGCTCCTACCTTATTGAGCGCTTTCATCCTGTCACATCATAGCTTACTCTGCTTTGTGTTTAATGCTATGGCCGCTGTATTACAGGAACTTGAGAACTTCGGGATAAATAAAGTCTCTCTTATGTAATTAAATATGCCCATCATGCAACGCTACAAGCAGTAACAAGGCCAGCGACGCTCACAGGACATTCAGCTGTCAAACCAGCAGAGATTTAAAGAATAGCCCTTTCAGTTTATCCAGTCATCATCACCGTTCTCCCCCCATAGCTAGCCAAGCATGCTAACAGCCTTACCTTCGCTGTCACTTGGCTCAGCAGCACAAAACAAGCCAGGAAGAAAGCCTCGAGAAAAAACACCCACTTCATGCTTACGGCCCCTCACACGAGTGGAGCTCGTTAATAACACAGGTCCAACTGTTTCCAGAAACAGCCCCAACGGCGTGAAAAAAAACCTTAACAACTGACCGCGTTAGCCATCAAGCTAACTGAAAAGTAACCAGCACCAGCTGAGCTTCCTAGCAGCTGACTTGTAGTTTCCGGCGATGGCGGTTATCTTCCGCACACGGTACCCAGAGCCGGCGGTGTTTGGTTTATGGCACAAACGATGTCCCGGTGGGTGGGTATTTTCGGGTAATGGTACGAACGGCCAATTGTCATTGTCTTTTTTTTTTTGGCTCATATTTAAGCCTGTTCAAAACATTATCCAACGTTTGAACCAGGTACTTTTAATAAATTTGATTACATTTCTAAAAACTCGTAGACTTAAATCGAGCCGCGACGCACTTGGAATTAAATCGAACGCACTCTTTGGTTTGACACGATTATAAGCAGTAGGTGTATCAAACTGTGGTCTGGGGAACTCCAAGCTGATCGCTGCGTCAAGAGTGGGTCATTCTACAATTGGAGGACAATTTAGGCTTAAAAAAAACACCCTTTATTTTATTTCTAATTTTCTGTTGCATATTTAAGAAAAAACAATTGAAAACAAATACTCATTCAATTTCAGATAGGATTTAACTTACATTAATTTAAGCAGCTTTCTAAATCTACCTTCCACAACTTTTCAACAGACTTTTTCTTTAATAATTTCAGCATTTATTTTCAAACCTTTGATCAAATGCATTATTCATGCAGGTGAGAATATTTAAACTTTAACTGGTCGACGAGCAGTGATGCTCATGGGTGTAAATGATAATGGTAAATGGAGTAGTTTTTATATGGTGCTTTTCTACTCTGTACAACATTTTTGCATTTACCCATTCATACAAGCACTTCCTTCTACAGCTGTGCTTACTATCTAACATTCACACTCCAACGGTTGCATCAGAGAGCAACTTGGGGTTCAGTATCTTGCCCAAGGATACTTTGGCACACAGACTGGAGCAGCTGGGAATCAAACCACCAACCTTCAGATTAGTAGATGACCTGCTCTACCTCCCGAGCCACAGCGTGAACTTGTATAGACAAAAGAAAAAGCAGTTGAAAGTGGTGGAAATCAGTTTCCGATCTTTATTTACAGCATATTTGATGTACAAAACCATAAAAAATATACATACTCATTTAATCTACGACAGGTAAATAGTTCACTTCTATTTTACAGGACTTTTCATTCTTTTCATGTATTTGTGGCATCACTGATCGTTCAGTTTCTCTGCAGCATGATTAGTTGTCTTTGGTTGGTAGTGACTTAGCTGAAACAGTCATTGTCTCATGACTATATTTGGACAGTGTAAAGTATTTTTTAAGGACAGTAGCACTCACCCAGACACCTTAGAAGACCAAATACATGAGCCAACAGCAAATGCAGCCAAGCTATACCGTTAAATTGTATGTAGCTGCTACAAAACATTAGCATTTCACCTAAAACTTTTTACATCATATACAAAACATTCAACAGAATAATTGCTTTTGTGGCAGGACTACTTCCTTAGTAGTGCTAATTTTCCCAAGACAAAATTTGTGCTCTATTTGTTCCTGACATTTTGCAATATTTCTGTCAGTATTTCATGCCCACCTGTGCAGGCCCTGTTAAAAACTAAAGGTTAAAACTAATCTATATACAGTGTCATTGACATTCAGTATATATCTGTTCATCTAACATAATTGTTTTTCATCAAAATGTTATTAACGATTCCCATGATACTGGTATGTACAGTATTTTTGGATTTAAATCCAGACTTTAAAATTTAAAGGGAGGTATAATGTCATTTGTCTGCTGCTAAAAATATTTTCCAAACAAGGGAAAGACTTCCTGATTCCTTTCTGAGGAAACCCATACAGATATGTGCTTTGTACCATTCCCTCAGTTAAAAAGTCCACTTTTTCCATCTGGATTGTTTTATCAGGTGTGTGGTCCACTCGTGTATGGCTCTGTGTGAAAACAGGTAACTACAGAAAGCTCTTAAATGGGTCAGCTGATAAAACAGATAGCGGGTCCAGTACCTAATTTAAGCCTATTATGAAAAATCCAGAAACGCTGTGGCAATTTGTTTTTAAGGACGAAGGAATCTCAGGACTTTGGACCGTAGGAAACGGATGAAGGATTTGGGGAACATTTCTCTTGATTCTTGCGCCGTATAGTTGAAGAAGTTTTGTGGGTGAGCCAGCACGTCAAACAGTGCCTTCATGAGCTTCTTGTCCTGAGGGGAAAAAAAATTTACACTTCCGTTATGAATTGAAAGGCATTTACTACAGTATGTTCTCTGTGTTTTTACTTGTTCTCATAAGAGGGCGCTTCATGGTCACTGGATGCAAACTGGGCAGCTGATTTCTATCAAATGAAGTCTAAATGATGAGCTGGAAATACTCCACAAAATAAAATAGCTAAAAATATTTATAAAGAGGTTAAATAAGTCAGGAATATATTGCTTTAAAAGATGAAAGTTATGGATCAATGTAAATATACTGAGCTTATACTGATGAATAAATAGCTCAGACCAAACTGACGTAAACATTCAAAGTTCAACAGAATGAAAATTATTTAAAAAAACATTTACTTACATACAATTAATTTAGAAAGTGGACAATAATATTTGCTTTAAAATCAAATATGAGAGAGGAAAAGCGTGTACATCTGAAAGGGCTGAGGGGGAAACATCCAATCTTATAAATAAATGTGGACATAGTTTAGTTGGGGTCACCTGGGTTGACAAACTGCTGACAATGTGATCGTAACGTCAATGTGAATGAAATGTGTGAAACTCAATGTCATCATGTGAAACTAAAGATGTGTTAGATTTATTCAGGCTGTTAACATTTGCATAATATAATTCTAAAACCCAGATACCTTGAGAATTTCCTGGTGATGCTCTGAAGCATATAATCTTCCATCTCTGACTATGTCTTCTATCAACTCCTGGTAGTCCTCTGAAACAAATCAAGTTCATAAACAGCTCAGTGAGAAAAAGCAAGCAAGATTTAAACAACAGATAAATGTAGCAACGTTATTAGTTTATTCCATCTCAATTCATCAAATTTAAAAGAACATTTCCCACATATCAAAGATTAAGCTAAAAAAAAAAAATCCAATTATGCAAAAAAACTTTAGGTCCCTACAGCAGGTTTGTTGAGACCACAATTTTGCAGGTAGGGGCTGGTATTTTATTTACAGTTTCTCATATACACATAAGGCACATGATATTCTTAACAACAGTTCATCTAATTTACCAGATATTAAAGTCTGAATATGAGGGAAAAAACCAACCAAAAAAACACATTTTTATCCCACTTCAGTGTGATATTCCCCAGGTACGACACCATGTACCAAATCCAAATTACTTTCTGTGCCGTAATGGCATGCAGCGCACATCCTCCCTTCTTGGCCAAAAATAAATAAATTCCTGCCAAGCAATGAGTGTGCATACATTAAATGAAAACGCCTGGTTCTGCTTCTGAAAGATAAATGCTGTACAAAAATGAGGATTTCAAAATTCATAGTTATAAAAAAGAGGGAGAACATCATCACCATATTCCAGCTTTAATACTGTGAAACCGTTTGCCTGATTTGGAGTGTTTTAAAGAATGTTATATAAATAACATACACCCCACCCCACCCCCGCCTCCACACACACACACACACACACACACACACACACACACACCTGCAAAAAATTGATATCTACAGCCCTCCAAATATTTTAGGGACTTTAGGCATCCATCGTTAATCATGTTAACTTAAGCTCCTGAGTGTCCATATTCATAGAGCCACAGTACCACATATTGTTTTGCACAATTCCTATTAAGAACTCTACTTTCCCCCAGAATTTCTTCAGGCAAATCTGAGATGGTCAGGTGGGATGAGGTGATGAGCTGGCATGGAACTACCCTACTAATATTATTTCTAGAACAAACATCTCACCATCATATGTCACATATGGAACTTGGAATCCTTTGCCGCTGTTTCCCTCATTGGACCTGAACTGTATCCAGAGCCTCTTTGAGCGGGAGGTGAAGGCGATGGGACGTTCATACGTCTGACATGTCTCATAGGTTGTGACTGAATTGGGGAGAGCTGTGAGGGTAGACGCACAGAGAAAAGGCCTCAGTACTTCACTGCTAATGAATATGAAAATGACTCCTCTCCTCGTGACATTGAGATGTTTTTCTACCACTGTGCTCATTCATTCTGCTCTGCACACAGAGATTATATTGCAAACACACACTTGTTTTCATAACTTCTGAGGATTTATAGTGTCTTATGGTTAACCCCTTTGTTGCATTTTATTTGTTAGTTAAAAAGACACAAATACAGTTAAACTCACAGCTTTTTCTCATCACCAAGTAGTCTCCACATTCATCCTCAATAGGCAGGTAGATTTCTGGGACAACAATAAGGATCCTGCGTTTGGGTGGAGGGTTAATGATCCACGTGCACTCGATATTTGCAGGATAGTTCCCTGGGTAGTTGGGGGACTCGATGTAGCCTGTAAAATCCCCAAGCTCTCCTCCACATCGTCGGTCTGTAAGTGACACAGATGTGCCAAATAGTTTGATTTTTGTTTTTGTTTTTTTGTTCTCAGTTTATTAAAATTAAATATTTGAAACTGAATCCTAAATAGGTGCTGTATTTCATGAACTGTGTTTCAAAGCCGTTGCTACCCCCTACAGAAATACATACTTTTGCATTGCATGATGTTAGTGGAGCCATCGTAGTCGGTGGTGGTATTTCCAGGGCAGGCGACGCAGTAGTTCTGACCGAAGTCCTCTTGATATGTGCCCATGGGACAGCGAATGCAGCGGTGTGTGCTGGTGTTGTAGTAATGTCCTGGAGAGCATTGCACTGCAAGAGCCAAGAGCAGTGATAGAGAACTGTGAGCTGATATAATTGCCACTAATATTTGTGGTGCATGCTCAGTGAGTTAAAAAAAAAAAAAAAAAATCTTCTCCCACATTATGACTGGAAAAGCTTCAGTTAAAACATAATACATAAAAATACTCTGTCCTCAAAGGTAGAACCAAAACCTTCTGTCCCTAGTAAAGATCATACAGCAGCTGCAGAGGGCAGCAAAGTTCCTTGCAATGGAAAAGCTACACAATGTTTTGAAGTCAGAAAAAGGGTTAAAATCCCAACAACAACAGATGGTTCACTTCATTTAACAAGTTTGGCAGGCTTTCATAAACTTTCTCGGCTCCAAAAGAACCATTTAAACCCTCCGTTTATGTTGAAACTAAACTAAAGCTAAAGCTAAAATAAACTAAGCAGAAGTTATAAGGTTTTTATCCAATTGCAATAACAAAGACAACTTTCATACCTTTGGTCTCACACTCCTGAAAGGTGACAGCCCTGCTTCGTCGGGTTACCAGGTTCCCTCCGCATGGGAAGCAGGAGGTGCGGCCCACCTCCGGTTGGTACGTTCCAAGTGGACAGGGCAGGCAGGGGACGAAGCCATCGTGGGAGTACTGACCAGGGGAACACTGACCTAAAGACACACAAGTATTCATTCAGTCAAGTCACACTGTCAGAAGCAGGAAATGCTCTGTCCAAATGAAAACAGCACTTGTAGAGCTGCACCTCTTAGATTAGTTTAACAGGTTTAGCTCGGTTTAATATACTTTAGCAAAAGTTAAGAAAATACTAATGGAACAATGCTATGTTATATCTCCACCTCTCACTGTGTGTAACTCCTGGATGACTAATACAAAGTGAGTGATGGCTCGTCTTGTTTAGTCTGTCGGGCGAGATGTGGCTCTGATAACAGCGCAGGACGAGAACAAAACATGGTGGCTCCTTCAGCTTTTTACTCAAAACTGAAAGAAGTTAATTCAAATACATCTTCAACACGTACGCCCAAGCTTCTTTGGGTTTACACAAAGCAAAACAGCCACCAAAGTGATCTTTATCAGGTTACCGCTACTTCCTGTGTGTCTTCACAACTTTTTTTTTGACTGAGGATTTGTTGCTTTTTCTTCTTTGTTTCTTTGTTTCAAATTTTTCTTTTCCTTTGAATTACTTATTTTTGAATTTATCTTCTTCATCAAATACTCTTTTACCCTAAGCAATTAACACTCTGTATATAGTGCTGTAAATAGATCGATCCCTGACTCCTCCAGTCCGCATGCTAGGGTATACTTGGGCAAGATAAAGAACCTCGAGATGCCCTCGACGCATCGATCAGAGTGCGAATGTTAGAAAGGGCTTATGCTTATGTTCAGTATGAATGTGTGCGTGACTGGATGAGACTTGAATGCTCAACTGAGCAGAAAGGCGCTCTTTAAGTGCCAGTTCATTTACCATTCTAATTGTTTTTCCACTTTTGTAATGCAAAAAAAATTAAAATTTACATAAAAAACTGAGCATTAAAACTTAAAGGAAAGTCACTAGAGATCATCTTGCAGTAGGACAGCACCAATCTTTGAACATCAAACACCTGACAAAGTGCTTAAAACAGCCCTTGTGGTAGTTCCTGTGATGTCTCCGGGATGACACACACGCAAACTCACCAAGAAAGAGATTAAATGTCTAGTTGCCTGCAGTAAAGTATGTTTAAAAGAACAAATCAGAGATAAATAGAATAGATGAAGACAAACCAGTTTATAATACAGTAAAATTTTATGCTGTTATTGTTTGACATTTATTGTGTCATTTCTGTTTTACCTCCGCACTCGGAAATGTTTCGTGCTCCGACCACTTTGGAGACTTCTCTTCCTTCAGGTGCAGGACACACCTCACAGGACATCTGTCCCTCCTCGTCCTGATACGTTCCAGCCGGGCACAACAAACACCGTCCTTGATCACCATCGTAGTAGGTCCCAGCACTGCAGCTCACTAACAGACAGGTGGGAAAAGACATCAGGACAGATTAAAGGTTACTACTTCTGTGATATATTTGTATTCCTGTCTCTACTGTAAATCAAGCAAATGTTAGCCCAAAATGTTTCTCCAAGGAGTTACCCAACAGTTGGGGGGAAAAAAAAGAATTTTTTCACACAAATGATAGTGTGATATGGAATCAAGTATAAACAAATGTAATTGTTTAAGGATGATGGAACATTTCCGCAGAAACTAAAAACAAACACTTAAGATAAGCCATCCAAAACAGACGTTAACATCTGAACTTGTAATTAACCTTAATTTAGTAAATAGATCAGTGTCAGGCGGCGCTCGCGGACAAAAACCATTGGGGTGGGATGGGGGGTGGGGGGGCAATGAGATAAGCAGACATGAATCAACAAATGTAGCAGTTTGCCCCTCGGTTACACACAATCAAAAAGTCATAACGGAAGTGTAAATGTACACAATAAACACAGCAGCTACACTGAATGATGAGACCATTAAAGAAAGCCAGATCTCAGCTGCCTCTCAAGTGTAATCAAAGAGGGTCGTGTAAATACTTGAAGTGGATAAACACAGTAAAGAGCAGCGAGCGCCAACTTTAAGGAGGCAGCTGAGCCTGATCAATTATCTATCTGTTGACAGCGTGTTATTGCTATGTTAAAGGTATCACTGAGCTCAGTGGAGATTACCATAGCAGAAAGTGGTGCTGTACAGTTACAGAAAATCTTTATACAGGATCACATCAACAGATGTGAATGGCGCACTGGTAACATTTTGCGACTGCATCACGCAGAGTAGTGACTCTGTCGTGATGACACAGACAGACTGCCTCTCTAACGTTACAGGGAGAGAAAAATTCATAAGAACGTGTTTATTAAATATGCCCTTGATTGTGCTATACAAATAAATTTACAGCATCTACATGTCTTAATACTTAATACTACACGGCTGTGCATCAGAGAGCACCCTTAACTCTTAAAAGCAATCACAGCAGCAAAATCAAAGGGAGCGCTTCCCTTTTATCACATAAAAGTGCAAACACTTGATTAAAGGCACTAAAACACCGTTTTGCTTTGGTTCCTCCCATTCAGAGGGATGCCTGTAATTAATTTGGCAATTACTCTGTCTGTCTGATAGTCTTAAGAACTTCACATGAAAACTGAAGCTGAGCTCACACAAGAATAAATCTATTAAATCCCTGAGCCTTTTGAGCACAGTGTGCCTCATATGCAGCCTTCAACCTGCCTGAAAGAAAAGAACCAATATCAGTAAGAGCTCGGCATACAAAAGCCTTCACATAGATCCATTATACGTGGCTCAGCAAACTGTTAGGTTTTCGTCAGAAGAAAGAAAATGTAATTCTATCAAGAGCAGTTCATTTTTGAAGCCTTTTGTTTATTCTAAAAGACCACAAGGAGCCATCACAGTATTGTCCCCTAACAGCTTTTATTTGACAGAGGGAAGCTGTAAGGGAAGAGAGAGAGTGAGAGTGAAAAAGAAAAAAAAAAACCTTGAAGCCTTTCAAATGCAAAGAACGGCTCTATAGAGTCCACGAATTGATGGCCCCAAAGAGGTTTAAAAGACCTTTCACCTCTATTCAAGTCCCCGGTTTTTGCCTACTTGATGACATAGGAAAACACTATGGTATCACAGTGGTAAGGAGCTGAACCCAATAAAAGAGGTCAGGTTTCTGAATCCCCCCATTCTGCTTGGTCCAATCACTGCTCGCACCCATCAAGCAGGGGCCCAAACAGCTGATGCTAATTGATTCCCATGGTGTGGGTGAAGTCAATTCTCTTTAGCAGTTTAGTGGCTAGGGGTCATGCAAAGTGGCCCCCAGCTGGGGGGCAGTGGGAGGGAGGGAGACACAGCACTTAAAGTGCCAGCTTGAGTCAACAGCACTTCCTAAACATCTTCAATGTTAAAACAAACACACAAACAAGTTCACTGCGCCGCTGACGTAGACGTGTGAACGCGTGGACCTGCTGCGGATATGTTCACAGCATCTGTCTCTTAATGTTCCAAAAGATGCTTTGTTTTCCCACATGTAAATAATGTACAGTTCAAATACATTTAACATTCAAAATAATTATTTTATCAATAAGCTAAATCATAGGGAGGTAGCTTAAACTGAAACAACATCCCAGACTATAAACTTCACTTCAACCAATAGCGCAAAGGAGGAGGAGCAGCAGTCCTTTTAACAGTGCACAGTATTTTCTCCAAATTCACAGAAGACTGTGTCTTCTCGAGGAGTGAGAATGAGCCTCAAATTGGGTTTTCAATGGAGTGGGCAAATTGAAAAGGACTAAACTGCACTCCAAAGTAAGCCAGAGCAAGAGATGGGGGAGGTGGGGGAAAATATAGCTCCTTTAAAGAGCTGGAGGTTAAGAAGAATGCCTTTCAGAGCCCCCCCACCCCTTTCCCTCTCTCCCAAATTACATGTCTACACCCTTGCCGCAACCAATAGACTGCCTAATGTTGACCTGAAAGCATAGCGGGGGACTGAAGGAATAAAGACACTTAGGATGTGAAATAAATCATGTCAGCAAAGCTTAACAGCAGAAGCAGCTTAAATTTAATGATCAGACCCAAAAAAAAATTACAGGGAGATGAATGGAAAGTAAAACATATGACTTTCCCCTCAACAAACATTAGCTCATGAAACTACAGAGTGGCTATAATTTGAGACATATTTTGGACATCAGCCATATTCCTAAGATCTGGGGATAAAGATCTGGGCCTGCATCAAGTTAAAACATCCTCAACACTGATGCATATATCGAACAAAGCACATACTGCCTGAATAAATATTTAGACATCACAAAGGCGGGAAGGCACCAGTTTCCCCTCACAGATACTGAGAAGATGTCCAGCAGGCAGCCAGCATACTGTGAGGCCTGAAAATAGGGGCGTACAGTTGCAGCCGCCAGAGAAAACACAAGCCAGCCTTCAGCTCTCTACCACCAACAGTGTGCAGCCCTATTTAATGAACATTTTTCTCCAGCCCAGGTTGTATATAAAACTCGACCAAAAGGCAGCAGCTACTAGGAGACCTGCCATCAGCCCTAATGTTACACTCCTATCCCAGGGAGATGTTGGAAGATCTCGCAGCTTGGAGAGCCAACAACAGCTCCTCTGTTCTTCCACACAAGCTCACTTCCCCCTCCAACTCGCTCATTACAGAATGTCTGCAAACCAAATATGGCATTCATCTGGCCCACACCTGCTCCAAATCCAATCATTAAACCAACTTGTCTAAATATATCTCACTGGCATGGGCCATTTCAATCACTTAAAGTCCTGACTATGAGTCTACGTGTGTACAGAGCACTGCTGCTTTAGAAAACAAAGATGTGGGAAAGATGAAAAGCATTAACGTTTCCAGTAGAAGTTTTGCCTGGATTAACTGTTCGTGCTCTGCTTGTTAACGGGATTTATATAATAAATAAACACTATGCACATGAACTCAACTCACCACATTTTCTGCCCACCAGCACCTGTCCTGCTGCACAGTGTCCCGGCAGCTCTGCCAGCTGGCCCGGACTCCTGGATAGATCGTAGTCAGCGCCGGCAAAGTGAAGGTGGAACTGCTCCCGGTTGATGGACTTCCGCAGGGTCCTTATGGTCTTCCTGAGCCTCTTCTCCGAACGTCGACGCAAACAGTTCACGTCACAACCCTCTGCTGAGAAAAGCACTTGTTACCACAACAGTTTCCATAGCAAGTTTTAATTTTTTACACCTGCAATAAACTGCAATTTCATGCATAGATTCCCATAAGCTTACTTCACATAAAAATAAAAAAAAAATACACCCTTGGATACCAATAACACCAAAAACACCTGTGCCCCAAATCCCACTACCACCAGAGCCAAGTCAAAACAGGAGATACTTTTAACAGCTTGGTTTGTTTAGTGACAAACAGAGAGCAGCGAAAGACAGATTCAAGAATAACAATCAAAGGTCACGGACAGGCAGGCAGTCAGGCAGAAACCACAGAGAGACCAACCTGTTACCTCCTCTAGGTTAACATCCAGCTCAAACTCAGCGGTGATTGAGGAGCCATCCTCCTCACCAGCCTTCCTGCCGTGACGGCTGCGTGTTCGCTCTCTGGACGAGGTGCAGCGCAGGCTCACGTAGCTGAACTGGACGTTTTCAGTGAAGAGAAACTTGCTATCTGTGAACATGGGACACAAGAATCCCCCCAGCAAGCACACCACAGAAAAAAGAATTGCACAGTTGTTAACAGAAAGGAAACAACTGTTTCCTGTCAGTGTTTACATAATACATATAATCATTTTTGGTCATGCACATTGGAAAGCTAATAAAAAGGGATGCAATGGCAATTAAATATTGATCTTTCTTTGAAAAATGTATGTTTCCTTTGAGTAACTGTGAGGGATGTACCATGCTGAGCCCCTTTTGTAGAAGCAAAATAATCCTACAGTCAAAATCCTGTTTGATTGATAGCTAGGTCAGACACAACTGAAAGGCGTCCCATGGTTAATTACATCCTCCCTGTCACTGCCTGACAAAGTGCTGTGCTGAGATGTGGAAGACACTCAAAACCACATCAGTTTCCCCACAAATTTCTTTCACATTTGCCCTCGGTTTTTGGTTTTCTTTGAAGCAGCTTTCAGGTCTGCTTCAGAGTCTTTAGATGTTGGCAGTTCTCGGTAAACCCAAAGTGTTTTCTAACCAGTAACATAAAGGAGATGTAACTCTAAGTCTTGTGTTTGGAGTCAGTGTGGTGAGCTCTGTACCTGAGCGTGCCGAGTTTAAGCTCTCCCTGAGTTTCTCCTGACTTCGTTTTAAGTTGCACTTTGCGGTGCCGGACTTAAAAGTTGCTGTGGTCTTAATGCGGGGAACGCTGGCCGTTTCTCGACCTGCACGACAGAGGGACAGAAAATATCGTTATCAAGTGGAGACAAGCAAAGCGTGACCTGTTCCTGTGTTACTGTTTTCTGTGGCGGAGCAGAAAGATAGATGTAAATCTGTGATGTCCTGTACTTGCCTAAGCAATACAAGCCACTGTTGTTCTTTTGTGCGTCAGCCAAGCAGGGCAGAGGCATTCCACAGGTCACCGTGTAGGAATCCTCCGTTCCTGAAAACACACACAAGGCCTTGACACACGGAGCAACACTGACAAAAGTTAGGGCCAAAAAGAAAAAGCATGTATGAGCATGAAGTCCCTCTACAGACTTTTCACTCAACAAGATCTGCAACAGTTCAGTTTACTGACTAGTCGCACTTCCATCTGACTGGATCGTGCTGTTTGAAGATATATGTAGTAAAACCACCCTCAATGTATCATAAGTTTTTTCACCGCTCCACCAATGTCCTTTCATCTCTCTCTAACTAACCTGTGAACCTAAAATTCTCAAAAAAAATCACAACTTAAATTTAGAACTTTTATCAGCTTGTAGTGCTAATCTTGGTGGATTAGTGAACACATTTTGCAGCTGCTTCACTCTGATAGCCCTCCAGCAGCCATCTGCTTCATATCATTAATTAGCTCTTGTTAAATTCTTTATTCAGACCCCCCCCCCACCCCACGTCATTTACCGTTACCACAGCAACAAGTACTTTTCTTGTGGTCTACAGTCAGTCTACAAGTAAACTGGAAGGAGCAATATGATTAAAATCAAATAGATCCTTCAAATTCTAGCAGCAAACAATCAAACAGACAATAAAACCATCCGTCCATCTTCTTCTGCTGCTGCTTATCCTTTACAGGGTCAGCATGGGGAAAAACATGCAAACATCACATAGAAAGGCCCCAGACTGGATCTGAACCCAGGAAATTCCTGCTGTGAGGCGATGGTGCTACCCAGCACCACCCAGTGATAAAACAATTAATGAATACTGAAGGTACACACAATGAATGCATGCTGTCTTTTTGTTGAATTTTAGGTAGCCTTATTTTATTTTTATATTCTTAGTTTATTATTATTTCATTTTATTATTTTTATTGTCTAATTTCATCTGGTTCTTGATTTTATTTGATGTTCTTTTATTCTTTTTATAGGCCATTTTATATTTTAATTTATTTCTTAATTTTTTGGTCTTTTTAATTTATTATAAATCCCTTATTATTGCATTTTATTTGCTTTGCTTTATTACTTTTTGTTTTCATTATCAGCTTGTCAGTCATCTGTGAAGCACTCTGAACCACACTAACCTGCATGAAAAGTGCTATACAAATACAAACCGATCGCTTCATTGACTGACTGAAATACCATTAGTGAAAATGAAGTGATATTTATGACAGCATCACATCTATTATCAGCCTTCGCAGATAGACTGTCATGTGTAATGTAGCAAAAAATGGCCTTCCTTCTAAAAAATTACCCAGTTATTAAACAAACTCACCAGCTTACTGTGGCTCATACTGTATGGAGATCTGGCTCAACCAACTCACCGCTGCTGATGTGTACTTGGGACTGGCAGGTCAGAAAGCAACGATCCCCTCCCTCCTGCTTGCTACAGTTCAAAGTAGGCTTAGTGGGGGGCTGTGCAGGTGGTAAACCCTCAGCCTCTAGATAAAAACCACAGCAAAACTCAACAAGGAGGAACATGAAGATGAAGAGGCACAGACGGTCCAAAATCCTGACAGCTTTGTAGCATTTTGGATGGTTTACTCAAGCACAAGAAAATTAAAGGGGGGGGGATTCAAAGTATCTCCTGTTTTTGTCCACAAAGGTGTGGGATGTCACATTTCATCATTACACAATTTCCAAAGAGACACAATAATAACAGATGTGCCCCTCATACAGGAAGAGGCACTAACTTACCAATGCAGTCCTTTTTGTTCCAGTGCAGCTTATAGCCAGGACGGCAAAAGCATTCAAATCCACCCACGGTGTTCTCACAACCATGCTCACAACCGCCATTGTTCACACTGCATTCATTTATATCTGGGATAAAAAAAATTAAAAAAAAGAAAACAATTTTTATAATTTCAGAGGTCGATTTCCAACACACCACTGAGCAACAACTCACATCTGTGTGCTTTTTGGAATAAGGCATTTTAGCGCATCAAGCACTTGTGTGTTATGCTCCACTTGTTATGTGTAGCACCCTCCACCAATCTCAGTCTCACCTCCACAGTGGGCCAGCCCGTACATGGTATAACCTTTGTTGCACAGACACTGAAAACCACCAGGGGAGTTCACACACGTGTGATCACATGTGCGCTCGAAAAAGCACTCGTCTATATCTGTAATCAAAATCAGGTAGATGACATAATAGCAGGGCAGTTGGTTATAATCTTCACCAGCAGGAATTTCCCACCTAATGACATGCATTTTCCCACTCACTGAAGTGCGACAGGTACACTGTGCTACACCAGATAAAATACCGACTTTTGATAGAAATAACTTCTAAAAAATGAAATCATCATCATCATCATCATCACCATCATTTAGGGCTCAAACTCTGATGCAAAGGTAGATTTTAAAAAAAAGTCCAGAGAAAATTTATACGTTTCTTGATCACTAAAAAAAAAAAAGTCTATCTAATCCTTAAACTTCCATTAAACTTGATCTTCCATTAATTTAGTGGCAGTTCATTAGCCCACAAAATTTTAGAAAAATTCTTAACAAAGCATTACACAGATGATAGAGATATCATAAATGTTATCTTTATCTCATTTATGCAAGTTCAGGAGCCATCCCTACCGTGACAAGAGCGTTCATCTGTCAGCAGCTTGAAGCCTTTTCTGCAGTTGCACTCAAAGCTGCCAATGGTGTTCTTGCAGAAGTGATCGCAACCGCCGTTGTTAACCTCGCACTCGTCGATATCTGTGGGGAAAGGGGGAGATTCTAAAAACCCATCACCACATGCAGGTTCACTATCTTATTAATACGGCATCCCTGTTTATGAAGATGTGCAGCCTGACCTTTGCACGTTTTCCCGTCCGGCTGCAGCGTGAAGCCGACGGGGCAGCTGCAGCGCACGCCTGTGGATGTGTCTTTGCAGGTGCAGTCACAGCCCCCATTGTTCACAGCACAGGTTTCTAAAAAAAAAATAAAAAATTGCAACACACCGTATCACTCCACGCCAAAGACCTTTCTCCTGGTGAAAAATGCTGTGCTGTTTCTCAGTGCCTCAATACTAGATCCTTACGAGAAAGAAAAAAATTCCTAAGAAGTGCACTCTAATCACATCTGGACTCAATACATGAACAATTTGGTCCATTGATTTAAAATCTTCAATTAACGTACGGAATCTATCTATGCTGTGCATCTAATGTCACTGGCATGTTTGAAATTAGGGTTAACGTATACAGAGCATGCTGACATGAAGCCGTGCATTATTTTTCAAGCACAGGATGAGACCATGTACCTAATAAAACACCAATCGCACAATGTTTTAAATGTATCAAGTGGCCCAGAATCACACAACAGATGAACACTGGACATATAAGATTCACACGCTTTCCTTTCCAAATGGAAGGAAAACGTGAAATGTACCACACTGTCACAAACGTCTATATTTCAGGTGATATCGGTGGTGAGAAAGTGAGCATGTAGCAATTTCACAGTTTGCTCAAAAGACTGAGGAATGTATTGGTTTACAAGAAATAACTCCTCTCCCCACTCCTCGGGGCTTCCCGGAAGCTTCACACATAAAACATAAAAACAAATTAAAAACTGTGGCGGGTGTAATTATTACCCATTAACAGCCTTCGTTTGACCCGTTTGTCCACCTCTGTAAAGGACGTGGCGTTGTGGTCCAAGGACTCAGTGGTGGCTTCATCTCGCTCTGCGACACACAAAATCAGATTACAGCTTTACTATTAACCTCAGCAGTGAGTGTCTATGCCAACCTTCACAACCCCAGATGTACTTTTTGACACTTGAGATGTTCAGCTTGTAGTGGCTTGGTGTGTGTGTCAGATAACACGGCAGATCAGTAAAGTGAATCACAGAGACAACGTCGCAGTGACACGCCCGGACCTCACACACACT
Organism: Pterophyllum scalare; assembly: GCA_024447675.2. Taxonomy (NCBI): domain Eukaryota; kingdom Metazoa; phylum Chordata; class Actinopteri; order Cichliformes; family Cichlidae; genus Pterophyllum; species Pterophyllum scalare. The sequence goes on along the minus strand of JAMQGT020003147.1, from coordinate 1,312 downwards.
GCTTGCTGGAAGGAGAGATATTACCCGCTATCTGACGACTGATCCTTATCCTTTGTAGCCATTGTGTGGAAAAATGCACGCTGCCTAACAGGAGAACTGATGGAGAGAAGACGAATCCTTCTAGTTATCTGTTTTCATTCATTCGTAAGGGTAGCCGCCTCATAACTAAAGAAAAAAATATTAGTGTAGGCAGCTCCTGGAATGTGCACTCTCTGGGCTGAGATCTACAGCTTGAGCTTCACTCAAGCTTTAACTTACATTATTTCACAAGTCAGTTGACACTTTGAGCATGAATGCCTTCAAGACTCCATGTTTTCTGTAGCTGAACCATTAGATTAATGGTCTTAGATGTAATGACTTTTTTTTGGCATATTTAGGAAGTTTTTATCACTTTGCACAGCCTTGCAGGTTGATTAGAAAATGATATGAGGACATTAAAGATGACAGAGGATGCTCATGATGAAATGACACACTGATCAAATGTGGCTGCTGGATGGCAAATTATGAAAAAGGATTCCCTGCCAGGCAGGATCGAAATGGTAAAGATATCTTTACTATATTAACAGCCTTTAAGATAAATTTTTGGATCAGCTCCTTTTTGTGTACGTACACCACCTACCCTACCACCTGCGCACATGATTCTAAGCAGGTATATACTGTCCTCTGCTGCTCCAAAACCCAATAACATATCAATCACAAAAATGATGCGTATCACTGTATTTGTTTCACTGCAGCATTGTGCTCACATTGTTTGACATTCTTTGTATCAGCTGAATCTAAAAACACACTGCTTACCTACACACGAGCTCCTGTCAGGCTGCAGCGTGTACCTGCTGTGACACCTGCATATAGGGCCGTTCTCGGTGTCCTCACAGGTGTGCTGGCAGCCTCCATTACCATGGTTACAAGTTACTGATAAGTGAACAACATGCAACCACAAATGCAAATAATCAGTTTAACATATGAAGCCTAAAGTGCTTGCATGTCTTAAGTGCTGTGTATCTGGGTGTGTGTGTGTGTGTGTGTGTGTGTGGTGCGTGAGCACGCGTGTGTGCACGTACAAATGCAGTCTCTTTGGTTCCTGGCCAGTTCAAACCCTGGACGGCACTCACAGGCCACACCCCCTTTGGGTGTCTCCTTGCAGATGTGGGCACAGCCGTGCTCCTTATTCATACAGTTGAGCCCTGTCGGATCAAAAACCCAGAACACCATCTCTCTCTCTCCACCACCACCATCTCAAACCAAACAAACAAACAAAAAAAAAAAAAAAAAAAAAAAAAAAAAAAAAAAAAAAACAAACAAAAAAAAGAAT
>JAMQGT020003146.1:0-23454 GCA_024447675.2 Pterophyllum scalare | reverse complement strand
CAGCTGAGATTGGTGCAAGCTGCTCGTCAGCTTCTTCGGAGTAAATAAGGGGATAGAGGAATACAAGAACAAATGAGGAGTGCATGCTTTATTTATTTATGCATTCAGTCAGTGTCATGAGCAGGTGGCCATAATAAAACTACTCTGCTCATATTTACGACAAGCAATCAATTCTAGGGAGCGCCCATGAAATATTACATAAAACAAACGGTTCACAAAATAAATTAAAACAGCGGCTCCAATAAAACAGAAAGCAGTGACGTTTTGCTCAACTAATTAATACAGAAACCAAACATGTCAAACACTGTATTCCAGATAGAGACATTTGTGTTGCTTATAGGTCAGATCCTACTGACTCTGGTGACTGCAGCGTTGTACTGTATTTAGTGCAACCCTGAGGTTAACTGTTTGCAGAGTTGCTATGAAATTAGGTGTAGTTCCTGTTCCCCTGGGGGTAAATTCTAATCTGAGTTAATATAGCATCATAAAGGCAAAAATATATTTCCAACATTTTTTTAAATAATACAATATTTAGCTTTGCATTTAATGCTTTTTTAGCAAATGATTGCATGCTGACTTTGCAATTACCAGAAACATGGATAATTAACATGATGAACAGAACACATGCTAAACATCAACATTTCAGCATTACTCTGAACAGTAGCAGTGGGTAGCAGCTGACAGAAGATGCAGAGCTATTACCACGACTATAGGCCTACTCAGCATGAGCTGAATTCATAATCTGTGCGATATTACCTAGGGGTGCTTGTGCCAAATCTCCCTGCTTCGGAGATTAGCGCGAGAGTTGAACGTCACAATTGCGGGACCCTGGTGCTAGTTTTCACACACTGCACGGCAGACTGGTGTACCTAATAAAGCGGCGAAGGAACAGCATGGTGAAAGGACAGTTTCTGTGGGCTGGGTGTGCGTTCATGAAGCCAAACCACATCCTTTGTCTACCCTGTCCCATAACTGTTACCGGCTCTGTGCCTTCATTGTGAGACCTTTATTAAAGACACGCCTGGGTTTGCTGCAGTCTTTCTAACCGAAGACTTAGGCCCGACCTGTATCCACCACCAAGCCAATAAATCCCTTACAGTGCTAGTTTTGGTCACTGGAAAAACAGGCTTAAAAGAAAATGTACTTACCTGAGAACGTAAATGGCCTATTCCTTAATAGTATCTATAAGTACAATTAAAGGCTTCAAATAAGAGATGGATGTGGCCATAATTGTCACCATTATTGTTTCATGTCCAAAATGGCCAACAAGTTAACGTCACATGGTTACTTCTCACATGTCTGCAAAACCTCAGTAGGGATTTGTCAGTCACAAGGCAGCTATTCCCAAAGCATATATGCATTATTGTTTACTTTTGTTCTGTTTTTTACTTTAAACCATTACTTTGCAGGATAGTGCAGTAGTTTCCTCTCTTTGCAGAGAGAACATTTTGCATCCAGATCTCTGGCTAGGACCGTCTGTGTGAAGTTTGCATGTTCTCCATGTGCTTGCGTGGGTTACCTCTGGGTACTCACCCCTCTACTGGCCATAAGAAAGAATGCAGGTTGAAGGCACATTTTCAGTGGCTTTGCTTTTTAGACCTTGAATCTACCTTCAGTGTGTTTCATACTGCTGTAGATACAACTGGTATAGGTTTACTTATCCAATGGTGATGTTCCATGCTTGATCCCTGAAGTAAACTCAATGTAATCAAGAGCAGGTGAAGTAACACTATGATGGGTGTTGTCACTACAGCCAGTATGCACCCTCTCGTGCAGTATTGTGATAGGATGAACAAAATACCCTTGAGAAGACTGAACACACAAAGACACACAAACAATTGTGCCCCTTCAGGTTCATAATGACCATTATTCTTAGATTCATATCTATTTCATCTACATAAAACTGAATTATGTTTGTGCCTGTGCTCATACAGTAGCCTACTTATGAGTGGAAGAATCTCATTTGGTGTACATTACCCTCAGTTGTTAAACTCTGACCGAAGCTCACAATTATCCCTACTGCATATTTCATAGACTCCCAGTAACAACAAGAACACATATCTGTTACTGATCTTACACCTGCAGCCTCACCTGCACAGTCCAGAGGAGGAAGAGTAGGGAAGGAGCAGGAGAAAGAAGTGTTGAAGGGTGTTGAAAGATGAAGGGTGTGACACAATGAAAGGATTATGTAGCAACTGAGTAGGAGGAGGAGGCACGCTGCAGAATCACAAGAGAAGAAGTGACAAACTGAAACCTGCACAAGCTGAAGAGGATTCACAATAAGAGAGCAGATATCTTTGGATTAAAGATGCAAAGGAGCAAGCAGACACCTTTGGAGTCTTGTAACTGACGATGCCCCAGTGATGCATTTCTTTCCTGTGGTACAAACCGGTTTAATAAGTGGAGGAGGCACACGGATGAATGGTCCCAGGCATACAAATGAAGCCAACACATGCACAACTGTACTGCTGACATTCGGGTGGACTTGAAAATATGTTGATGAAAACAGAAATTTTTTTTTAATGAGACTGAGACATGAACCAGTCACAAGAGAGTGTTATGTGATAAACAAGCTGGTAACAGGGTGTCTTTTCCTGCACACATTAGTACAGAAAAGTTACATTTACCATAATTTTTGAGCTATTCATGGCCTCATTGCACATTTTTTCATGCATAACTTATAACTTAATATAGACTAGGTTTTTGTCACAACAAGTTTGTGTTTGGATGGTTTTTATCTTGTACTTTTATTTTCTTGTTTAACAATTAATAGTATAATATACAGCACACTAAAAGGCCATATTAAACTTAATGTAACATATAATAGGTGTGAATTCCAGCAGTCAAAATCCCAATATCTCTTACAGATGCATTATTCCAACCTTGTTAATTTTGCAGGGTTTAGCCAAGGTTTCTGGGTTTTTCTGCTACAAGAGACTTAAAAAGTATGGATTTTCAGTCCCAGAAAGACAGCGCAAGCTCTTCTCATGCAGGAGATGTATCAAACTTTCCATCGCCTGAGCACTGGGCATCAACATCTTTTCAAAGTCCAACCAATCATGAAGTGTTGAGTATATCGTCTTTGGTCCCTTCTACAGTCCTCACACCCATGCCCCATTATAAATCCACAACTAATAGAAACCCACATCCAGAAGATCCATCCTTTTCTGGTGAAACCTTAGAGCAGCAACCTCTTGAAGCTTCACCTTCTCATTCAGGGTCTGCAGAGGCCCAAGATCAAAAAAATGTGATGTCAGCATCTCCTAGCAGTGATAATCCTCAAGACGCTCAGCACAGGATTCAAACAGATGGAGGTCCACTGGAGAACAGCTCAACAGGTATCATGTTACCAAAAGAGCTACATAATGGAGAGCCAGGTAAGTTAATAAGTAAAGGTGCTGCTTTAATGTACAGTTTTGATAATGCCCAGCAGATTCAGGGATGTTCATGTTTGAATCACACACTTGGCCAACATGCTTTACTCATAACTAACACTTCTAGAGAGCAAGATGTTTGTAACATCCAAACGTTGCAGTTACACACAGTCTTTAAACTTCCAATGCAGCAGGCTTCATCTGCTGCTGCAACAGCCTCTCCTCTTCTGAGAGAGCTTTTCATAAGACCTTTGAACCTGGCTGACGCAGGAACAGAAGTACGCAGTTGGTGAAATGTATGCGGCCACACTTTTTTATCTTTTTTTGGCTTTGCCCCTTAGTTCAAATGAAAAGAAATTTCACAGATATAATATATCATATTATCAAATATCCATAAACTTTTTACCATCTTTTCTCTCAGACATAGAAGACACCGTGTTTTGTCACTGCTATTTACTAAAACATACTGTATGTGCCCTTAAGCAAAGATGAGGTGAATTTTTGTGATATCAATTACATTTGAATACTGTTGCTGTTAAATGTCAAAAAAGCAGACACGCTAGTAAATATCACTTCTGGCTATCCTGTTAGGCCAGATGTGCACTTGTTGGTGATTAATTGATCCTCATGCTTTGCATCAAGACAGAGGAAATTAGGGCAAATTTGAGCCTGGGAACAAAAGGCTGTAATTAACTTTTTTCCTAATTTCCTGAAATGTTCTCTTTGTGATTTTTATTTGAATCAAATGTTATTAGCAAAGTGTGTGAATTCAAAAAGATGACTTAGTTCGGTTCTATTTATATAGCGCCAAATCACAACAACAGTTACATCAAGGCATTTTATATTGTAAGGTAAAGATCCTTCCTACAATAATACAGAGAAACTCCCAGCAATCAGATGACCCACATGAGCAAGCATTTGGTGACAGTAGGAAGGAAAAACTCCCTTTTAACAGGAAGAAATCTGGCAGAATGAAGCTCAGGGAGGGGCAGCCATTTGGCGTGACTGATTGGGGGGAGGGGAGGGGAGGGAGACGGGACAAAAGACATACTGTGGGAGAGAGTAGGAGATTAACAATAACTAATTATTAAATGCAGAGTGGTGCATAAACACCGAGAGACTGAGAAGAGGTGAGTGAAGAAGAAACACTCATTATGCTGTTAGAGCGTAACTAGGAGAAGTTTCATTGTCACCAGATCCAGTCCTAACTATGAGCTTTTTCATAAAGTTTTCAGCCTATTTAATTAGACTTAGTTCTTATATTTGACATGTAGATGCTTCATTTTTTCATTACCAGTGCATTGGACTCGAACATTTGAACTCAGTCACCTTATACTGTATCTCTGCAGTAAATCTTTAATTTCAAAATACTTTCATCTTTGAAGAGTGAATAAAGGCACTTCAACATTGTACATATTCACAGCTAAACATTAGTTGAATAAGTCATAAATGTATTTCACAACCTACATGTTAAAAGTAACTATGACGGGCACCAAGGTGGCTCAGCAGTTAAGCGGGCGACCGTGTATGCAGCATGGCGGTGCAGGTTCGAGTCCTGATATAGTCGTTATTCACTGCGTGTCTTCCACCATCTCTCCTCCCGCTTTCCTCTCTCTGTCAACTGCGAAGCTATCAAATAAAGGCCAAAAAAAAAAGAAATATGATACTAAATCAGTGTGTGAGGAGACTGTTTTCTTGATTTAATGAACTCCGAACACATATCCATTTCAGGCCTGCACATGTTGTTCCTCTGCTATTTTGTAGCAATGACATACATGGAAGCAAAATTGCACCCACTACGTGATACAGTAATTATGTTCCTCACTAGTTCTACAGTGTTCCATACAAGCTTTAATTTGTTGTATCTTGTCAACATTTTTTTTTCTGAAGAATAAGTCATTACTGATCTCCCCAAAGCAACGCCTCCATTGCACAATCTTTACACGCATGCTTCCCTGAACCACTCCCAAAGAAGCAGCCTTTATGTATTAGCCTCCAGCTCCCACATGGATGCAAAGTCATGTGGTAATTTGTGATCCTTCTGATTAAATACATATTTATACATATTTTTTGTTCTTTTTTGTTTGGTTTTTTGCATTATCTCCACACAGAGTGCTGAGGCAGCTCTTTAGAGAGATATTGCTCTTGTGAAATACTTTTTTATTACTCTTTTTTTTTAACCTCAAAGTGGCCTTTGATGCTGTTGGCCACAATAGATAAGATAAGATAATGTTTATTGGTCACATGCAGTACAGTGCACAGTGAAATGTATTTTGTACCTGCTGCCGAAAATAAATAATAAAAAAATATATAAATAAGAAGAATAAAAATAAGTAATTCACTATACACTATACACACTATACATAGAATTTTATATTTTTTCTTTTTTTTCATTTTTCTTTTCCCCATGGGCCTCAGGAAAAAAAGTACCGACATGGACTTTGGTCATGTAGCTGGAACATGTAGGAAGCTGAAATACCATTTGTGCAGTCAGCTACAGGTTGAGATACCTGTCGGCTGGTATTCTTTTTAATACATCATTAGCCCCCCTTTTTTTAATTCTCTTTTTTTTGTGTGTGTATGTGCGTGTGTGTGCATACATGCCCATATCCATGCATACGTGAGGACATGCATGTGATCCTTCCCAAATCAAAAGTGGTGAACTTGACTCATTATATGAGATAATTTTCTTTTTTAAGTCACCAGCAAAATGCACCTCAGTGAAAGCCAGCATCCAGACCCCAAAGGAAGGATAAAGAGACTAGCAGAAACCAAACCAGGAGGTGTGGTGAGTACAAACATCACAACACAGGATGGTGATAAGAACCCAAGTGGCTGCAACCTACATCAAAGGCCAAGAAGTAGTGGACACCTTTGTGCTAGGGCAGAAAGGTCTCCACCAGTGCCTGGGGCCCTCGCCAAGACCCAGCAGAGGCTGAGAGCACAACCAGGTCCCCCTCAGGCAGCACAGGCACCCAGAAAGAGAAGCCCAGAACACTGCCTGAGCCGAGGGACAACAAACAGACCTAAGGCCCAGGAAGGACACAAACCAGCACAACCTAGGCGCCCAGGCACACCCCCAGTGGCAGAGCACAACCAGACCCACAGGACGCCCACACGAACCCTCCCCCCTCCCCCGGCAGAGCAAAGGGCACCCACCCCGCCCCAGAGAGCCAGGCACAGGGGCAGAGCACCTGAGCGAACAGGGTGGACCATGAGTCTGCACAACACGGTCCTACACACCTCAGGGGCGGGGGTGGCCGGGTGGGTGGCGGCAGATGAAAGGATAGGGGAGGGGGAACGGGAGAACCACAAAGCCCTGCCAGCAAACAAAGGTGTCTCATTTGTCATTTTAAATCTACTTCATACTTTAATGATTACCATAATTAAAAAAAAAAACTACCTGTAAAGTTTGATAACAATTAAATATGCATCTAAGCTGTCGTTATGTTTTGGCAAGGCTGTGGATATATGATGCAACAGTTTCTTGCAATTAAACTTTAAAAAAAAAAATTTGCACATTAGTAAACCACAGTACCACACAGCATGTTAAGCAGTTCTTTGCCTCTTTTCTTCTAATTCTTCATCTGATCTTTTTATCTGATCATGATTCGCAAAGAAGTATAAAGAATTCTGTGTTTTCATTTCAGTCTCTCATTTGTCTCACCTTTGGGCATGTGCAGTTGAAGATAAGCTTAGCTCCTCCATTTTCTTACATTTTAGGAAAAAAGTTGTGCCACACTTTTTTAATCTGTATTTTTATATTGTGCAGTCATCATACTATACATCACAGTAGACAGCATCATAGTGCTATATGTTAACCAAATAAATGGTTCTATAGGAGAAAAAGCATGAATTATCTACCAGTTCATTATTTAGTTGCCATTTGTTCCCCTACTGATGCAAAATGCTGCTGAGAGGCTTTTATCAAAAACCAGTGAGAAGTTTCTCATTATACCCACAGTAATCCATCTTAGATACTATCAACTAAGCATAAAATTTATTTCAAAGGATGTGTTCTGTCCTAAGTATTCTCAGGTCATCTGAACAGAACGTTTAGTGCCATTGTCCCGAAGACACACATGTAGTTTGCCTTTAAATTTCACACTGACCTCCTTTGGTCAGTCATTTGGTCTAAGAAATTACCACACATGTTTTCCTTTATGAATAAGTAATGCTGTGAATTAATATATTTGGTTTAATTTTTTAAATTGTATTTGTGTGTTCTTTACAAATAAAATGCTTAATTTCAGAATATGATTGAATGAGGTCAACGGACTGACCCAGCATTTGATAAAATGTTTAATAATAATGGAAATTATATTACATTCACAATAATAATAGAAGCCAAATCACTATTGGCAATATTTCCTAAGCAAGGAAGAAGGTCCTGGAGTTGAATCCACTTGTGGGATGGGGCCTTTTTGTGTGTGGCTGTGCTGGTTCTCTCGGGCTTCCTGCCACAGTACAAAGACATTCAAAGATAGTTGGTGATTCTAAAATTAGCCATACACATGAATGTGAGAGTGAATGGTTGTCTGTTGCTCTGTGTTAGCCCTGCAGTCTGTTCAGGGCATACTGTACCCTGCCTTTTGCCTTGTTATAGCTGGCAAAGGCTCCAGCCCCCCTGTGTCCCGAAACTGGACAAATGGTTAAGAAAATGAATTTATCCTTATGTACTGCATTAAAGCTAATAGGTTCTCTCCAAAACACACATTTCTCCATGCATAAATAATAAAACAATAAACAACAATAAAAGCCAAACTGATACTCACAGTTACTTTAATTTAATACAACCCCATATTCATCATTAGTTATTTTACAGCTCAACGTGACTTATATGCTGTAATTATAATACTGATCCCAGTGAATTGATCTCTTGCTGATCATTCCTTTAAACAATGCAATATAATCCATAAAGGTCTATGAATTAAGAAAGATGATGAAGACAGGATGCCTTGAAGCTTAGAGGTGTTTTCAAAGTTTTAATTTTTTTGTTCTTGTTTGTTTGCAGATGCCCCATCACAAGCCTGTACATCTCGTCAGCTGTTAGTAGTTGTGGGAGTTGCTGTCACCATAATACTGATCATCACTTTTGCTCTCTTAGGTAACCTTCTCTGAAACACAGGGTACCACCAGTACATCAGTATTATATTGAATTTTAAAGAAACAAACCTTAGAATTCATTTAATTTCATCACATAGTCATCAGTCCTAATACCAAAATAAATAAATAATAATAAATCTATAGATCATGAGAAAGACTCTACAGTGGGTCAAAAACTTAACATACCCTACATCATAATATATCACTTTAATATAATATTGTAATAAAAAGCCAGTTAGATCATCCAGCATTAGTGCTTTCAATTACACCTCAGTGATTATACATATTAGGTTACTGTGATTAGGATTAAATGCAAATCAAATGAGGAAGACAACCAAGTTAATTCATGTAGAACATTTATTAAGTCCTTTGTGAAGCCCTCTCCTAGAAATTAAATTATATTCTTGGAAAAAATAAGACAAAAGGGCAGAGATAGGATATAACAATTTGCTGAGGTTCAGAATTAGAATCAAACAGCTATTAAGACTATTCTCAGTATGAATTAATATTTGACTATCCACTTAAGATAATGCACTGTGTCATCTGGCTGTTTTCTTGTCTCTTCATATTAGCTGAGTTCCTACTGTTTCCCTCTGAGGTGGGTGAATCAACTCCCCTCTGTGGTGGGAAAGGGAGCTGCAGTGTTCTAACTCAGCGGCCCCTTGTGCCCCAAAATCCAGTGAACCAGACAGGAAATATCACTGCAGGTAAAGAAGGTAAAATTTACAGTGATTAATGTGTTTGGTCTGCAGAACTCTGGGACGGTTAGGTTCAATGCCACTCCAATTCACTGCTTATCTGTCTCAGACAGAAAATGATAATTACATATCCATCAAGTGTCTGGCTGTAATTCTCAAAGCCTTTTCATGAAAGGGGTTTCACTAGAATATCAATCATAATCATTAATCATATTAAACACCTAATATACCTAAAATTAATTAAACCATCTTTGTGATTGTTCTCTCATAATCTCTTCCCCACCTGTGAAGATGTTCTGCAGGTGTGATTTATTATGCCAGCCTCCCAAAGTGAACAATAAGACTATTTACGACAAGAAAGGGGAAAAAACTAAATATTCCACATGCAAAGTTATGGTGACTGAACTGAGTTCCTCCATGACTCAGCCACCTTAGTGTCCATGGTAACAAAGAGACCACAGGCTACCCTCAGTGTAATCATCAGAAGATTGCCCATTCAGGCCAATTAAGTATATTTCCCCAAACATTTTCCTGTAGCAGGCTAGTTAAAGGGAGAAAAAACAAACAAACAAAACAATGCAGTTCACGTGACCCCAAATGCGCACTCAGACTTACTACTTAAGAGGAACTCCGAGCCTCATCTTGTCCATCTGATTCACCAGTCGGAGACAGCAGGCAGACTGCTTCTCCGCTGCATCAGTGAAAAGTGAGTGGAAGTGTAATCTGGCGGCTTTGTGAGGCTGAATAAGAATGTCAACTGTTCCTACCGCTTTTGTTGCACTAACAACATCTGGCAACGATAATGGTGATTTTAGCTGCCAACGAGAACAAACAGAGAAATGTGGGAATGCCGGTATGCGTGTGCACATCCATGTCCGCTGCCCATAGTCAGTGGCAGGTGCGCCTCATCGCAGTGATCCTTTTTTTTTTTTGAAAAGAGCTGTTGCTTTTTTTTTTCACAGGTCTTTTCTGTATCTGTTTGTTTTTTCCTTATTGTGCTTGCCTTCTTTTTCTTCATCTCATATCCAGACTGCTCAGTTCTGTTCAGTGACGGCCGTCGGATTGTTGGAGGGACCTTAGCTGCAAAGAATGATTGGGGCTGGCAAGTCAGCATGCAATGGAGAGGGAGACACGTCTGTGGTGGTGCCATCATCTCCTCTCGTTGGGTGATCACTGCAGCTCACTGCTTTATTGAGTAAGAGAGACATAAGGAGTTCAGTTACTAGATACAGCCAATTAGCAAAGTCTGCAGACAAGACCACCTGTTCAGTCCAAGGTAACACCTATTATGTCAAAGTCAGAAACCGGTAAAAGGTGAAGCAACACCATTTTGCACTTTTTGCATCAGAACTTATTGGTTACATCACAGATATGTCACGACCAACTGCCAAAGCTACAAAGTGTCAAGGGCAGAAACAGGCAAGGATTTCTTACTTGAAATCGGAAACAGGGTAATCCTTGGAGGGAGGTATGTGGTTGCTGCGAGGTTCTCCGGTGGTCCTCGGGAGGGCAGGCAGGAATAGGTGAGCACAGTATGAGGTCCGTACACTGTAGCAAGCGAGTAGGTCCAAGAGGGCAGGCAAGCAGAGGCAAGACAGAGCCTCCTGGCACAGGCATTAGACAAAGATGAATACATTAGTCATGGTTTACAAAGTCTTTTGTAATGAGATGGCTGGTGGTCATTTACCACAACGGTTGAAAGGCACTCTGGCAAAGACCGGGGGTTTAACCTGGACCTTAAACGCAGAGCTGATTGGTGGGCAAACCTTTTGGCTCATTGACTTTTTGAAATTTGACAGATGGGCCAGGCCAGCACCAGATGCATACATATCAAACATAATCATAAAAAAGGCATTACAGTGTTAATACATTTACATTTACTTTTAGTAGGAACAGTGTTTTTTTTTTGTTTTTTTTGCCAGTGCATCAAAATCCGATGTTAGTTTTGTTGTAGCAATTCTCAGAATCCTCAACATCAGTCATAATTATGATATGATTTGATTTGGGCAATGCTGTACCAATCTTTGGCAGACCAGATTAAAATGTGGGTGTAGCCCACGGACTGTAGTTTGCCCACCCTGATCTAAAGGGACTACTTGTTCCCATTGAATGTTCAGTTTGGATTTTCAGCAATGGGTGCAGATTTTTTGAGTACCACTACATACCATAAGCACTCATAATATTTGCAAGGCTAAAGTGAAAATAGAAATAAGTGCAATTTGTCTATGACTGGGTACTAAACTGTGATACTGAAATTATAAAATGCAGGGGGGAAATGAGATTGCAGAGAAGAATTAGTCAGATAAAGACAATCATTAGTGAGCACACATTGCTTCTGAAACTGAGCTCCATCTATAAACTTTTCTGTCACTCTTCTGCAGAAATAACCTGTTTCAAGTGGATGACTGGATGGTGGTCGCAGGCACTGTAAGCATTGCACAACAATCTCTGGGGCAACACTATAGGGTACTGCAGATCTTCTACCATCCTAAGTTTAACAAGGACATGGAGAATGACTATGATGTGGGGCTGCTGCACACCATCACAGACATGGCCATGATGGGTAAGAAAGTGATGGATTCCTCCATCTTTTATCACTTTTCATTTTGGCAATCCTTAGGGATGTAACCCATTTTGACACTGGGACTTCCAGGCCATACTCGGCACAGATGTTCCTGTATATTTTGCCATCCACTTGGTTCTGGCATTCAGCCTGTTAGCATCTTGCACAAAGCTGTTACATGCTGGATTGCCTCAAGGGCATCTCTGCACAGCCTGCACCAGGGGTCTTGCCTGGTGATGTAGACCCCAGCCTCTATCAATCTTGTGCTTAGAACCTGTTCCTGTACTGCCATGAGTAGTGCCTCTGTGCTGTCTTTCACCCCAGTTTTGTCCAGCCATTGGTAGGATTCTTTGATATCAACCACTTCTTTTATCTGCCTGTGGTACATGCCATGCAGAGGCCTGTCCTTACAAGAAGGATCCTGTTTTTTCTCACTTTCTTGGGTTGCTACTACCTGAGGAATTCTCTAAGCACATGATCAGTTGTGGCCATCTTCATGATCTAGTCCTCAGCCTCCATCCTTCTGCTTAGCGTACAGCCTCAGAGTGTGGGATTTCAAGTGAAACCCTCCATGCATGGTAAGGAGTTTTCTTGTCTTGACGTCAGTGGCTTCTATTCCCTCCTTTGGCCAGCTTATTATCCCAGCAGGGTATCTGACAACTGGCAGGGTGTAGGTGTTGATTGCCCGGATCTTGTTTTTCCCATTCAGCTTACTCTTCAGGACTTGCCTTACTCTCTGCAGGTACTTGGAGGTTGCAGCTTTCCTAGTGGCCTCTTCATGGTTCCCATTTGCCTGTGGGATTCCAGTGTACTTGTAGCTGTCTTCAGTGTCTGCAATGTTGCCTTCTGGTAGTGCAATCCCCTGAGTCCCATTCTCTCTCTCTTTGTTACCGACTACACTCCAGTCTGAATGACAGTCCAATGCCATTACTGTAGATCCTAGTAGAGTGGATCAGTAAATCAATGTCTCATTCACTCCTGGCATACATCATGATGTCATTCATGTATACAAAGTGTCTGATGGTTGTTTCGTAGTCAGTATCCATAGCCAGTATGCGTAGCCAGTCTTGTCAATGATCTGGCTGAGGGGATTCAGGCCTATGTACAACAGTAGTGAGGACAGAGCATCTCTTGGTAAATCTTACACTTGATGGTGACTTGTGCAGTGAGCTTGAAGTTGGCCCCTAGTATTGTTCTCCACATCCTCACTGAGTTCTTGATGAAGGCTCTTTCAGTCCTGCTTATCTTGTATAGTTCTAGGCATTCCAGGAGCCATGTGTGCGGCAATGAGTCATAGGCTTTCCAAGTGGTGCACAGGTTGGTGAGTCTGGTCTTGCTGTCTTGAGTGACTGCTCTATCTACCAGTAGCTGATGTTTTGCTCCCCTGGTATCTCTACCAATTCCTTTCTGGGCCCCTCTCATGTATTGTGCCACATGCCTGCTCACCTTAGCTGCTATGATGCCTGACAGGAGTTTCCATGTTGTACCGAGACAGGTTATGGGCCAGTAGTTGGATGGGACCGGTCCCTTCTGGGGGTCCTTGGGGATCAAGACTATCCGGCCTTCAGTCAACCATTCTGGGTGTGTTTTAGCCTCTAGCAGCTGGTTCATTTGTGTTGCCAGGTGCTCGTGGAGTGGAGTCAGCTTCTTTAGCCAGTGGGCATGTATCATGTCAGGGCCTGGTGCTGTCCAGCTCTTCATATGGGAGACTCTTTCATGTCTGCCACTGTGATTGCTACTGGAGCCTGTTCAGGTAGGTTGCTGTGGTCTGCCCTTAGGGGCACTAGCCACTGAGCATTGGTGTTGTGTGTTGCATCCTTCTCCCAGTATTGGTCTGTCTCCAGCCTTGGTGGGGGTGCTGTTCTCATATTGTTCTCCGGCCACTGAAAGTATACCTTGGATAGTTTGGGGGAGAACATCTGGTTTATTCTCCTGGCTTGTATCTCTCTGGTATACCTCTTCAAGCGGTTAGCCAAGGCTTTGAGTCTTTGCTTGGCAGTCTCTAAGGCCTCAGGTACGAACAGCCTGTTGTACTTCTTAGACACTGCTTTCTTCATCACACCTTTCTGCAACTCTGAGAGCTGGTTAACTTCCCTCTGTGCTGCCTTGATCTTAGCCTGTAGTTGTCTTTTCCATGGAGGGTACTGCTCCTTATTGCTGTTCATCTTATCATCTCATCTCAACAATCACTGCTGCCGTGGTATACATCAACTGACTGGTCTCAGGGATAGCCGTGGTAGGGATTGTATAGCGCTGCATTCGCCTCTTCTAGCAGACTTTTAGAGGGAGAGGGTACGTCACATAGTCTTGGTAGTCAGTGTCGAGGGGTACAGTTCTCCTTCTTAGCCATGATCGTATCTTTCAGGTCAGATGCTCTGGTATTCAGTGTACTGGCTGTTATTATTGGGGCTTGGTACCCAATCTCGGAGTGTGGGGATGATGAAATCTCCCCCCTGACCTGTCGTCCTGGCTCCCCCTTGCTGTAGCAGTTGTGTTGTACCTCATCAATCTGTAGTTGTGATAGCAGTCGCTTCCTTTGTATGTTGGAACTCTGAGCTACAAGTTGTTTCGCTGTCAGTTTGTATGTTGGGTTTTGAAGACTCCATATATATATATATATATATATATATATATATATATATATATATATATATATATATATATATATATATATATATATAGAGAGAGAGAGAGAGAGAGAGAGAGAGAGAGAGAGAGAGTATGTACTTTCCTAATCATGACAGAGTGTGATAACCTTTATCACTTTACTGGTACTCCTTGTAGGTGGGGTTCGACCGGTCTGTTTACCCAGTCCAAAGGAGTTCTTTTCTGCTGGAGCAGACTGTTGGATCACAGGCTGGGGAGTGATAAATGAAAACACAGGTGTGATGCACTGAAACAAAACACTGCAGCTGTGGCTACATTTTGTGGTCTTCACAGTTAAGTTAAGGCCTTTTGACATATAAAAGAAAATTCTTAGAAAACACAAGAACAATTTCAGTCATAACTGTATATAATTTCCTAGGTGTTGTTACTGTTTTATCCCCAAAACTAAAAATAATAGCTTTCTGAGAAGAAAATATTAGGAAAGAAACTTTTAAAAAGCCATATTTATCAGTATAGTATCCCCCTTCAATGTAAGAAGTTCATTTTTAATGACTTGTTAACAGATATCGGATATAAAAATGTGATATGTTACACAGTTTCAAAATTTAAGTAGTGACAGAAAGAGAAAAAACAAATTGTTCTTGTGATTTGCTTAACTCAGGCAGTAGTTTGTGACTGCTGAACCTGAAGTAGCCACTGGTAGTTCTTTCCATTTATTTTCATTCCCTTTTTAACAGTGGCCACTGATTCTTTTTTTTCTTTACTCGTTTTTTTCTGGGTTTTTTTGTTTTGTTTTTTGCCAGGCTATGCGTCAGACAAGTTAAGGCAGGCTCAGGTGAAGGTAATATCTCAATCCGTCTGCTCCAGCTTGAGCGTCTATGGTGCCTTTATAACTCCTCGAATGATTTGTGCTGGCAGCATGGTTGGAGGGGTAGACTCCTGCCAGGTACACACCCATGGACATAAAACTCTCCATAAACCTAGCACAGGTTTATGAATAACTTTTTTTTTTTACTTTACATTCTAACAAAAGATCAAACTCGAGCTACTTCAATGTTATCTAACATAAATTTGGTGTTTGAAATGATTACCTTCTCTTAAGGGTGACAGCGGTGGACCCCTTGTGTGTGAGACACGTAATGGGGACTGGAAGCTGGCAGGCTTGGTGAGCTGGGGAGAGGGATGCGCACGGCCCAATAAACCAGGCGTCTACAGCAGAGTAACTGAACTGCTTCCCTGGGTTGAAAGTTATGTAGACGTACAGGTATGAGAAGCACTCTTCCTTACTGCCTGGATTTATTATAATGTAGATATAATAACGCAGAGTCATAAATGTATTTGCAAAACAAGTCATTTCTTCATTTCACATATAAGCCCTTCGACAATACTGTGCACCACAGTTTATTTACTGATATAAGCAAAGATAATACATTTTTAAAAATCTGAAAACACTTTATGGCACAACACTGGAAAGCTGAAAACTCAGATGTTGCCATGTTTTGTGTACATACAGCGCTCATACTGTGTCCCTTCACATGCTATGGCATCGCCCGGACCCCAGCTCCCGGACCTCAATTCGTCATTTAGCAACTTCTAGCGACTTTTGAGACTTGCCATCGACTTTGAAACAGCCGATAGCGATTTTTCTTACACTAAAGTTGGCTACAGTGCTACCAGATTCCACACAAATATATGAGCCAGTATTGATAAAAACATGCCAGGAACATGTAGAATTAATGTACGTACCTTCTGAATAAAATCCACCATGGTTTTCTGTGATTTACTGCATACAGTTTCCAGTTTTTGAAACAATGCTTCCACTTCCTTGATGAATTTATCTCCGGTGGCTTTGGCTGCTTTCCACACCTGCTGCGCCGTACTCACAGCTTGTTCCTGTCTAAAATCGTCAGTAGAGGCTTTCTGTGAATCTATGATGGCCTGCTTTAGAGAATTCAACGAGGCCTTTGAATTGATCCACCAGCCATATCACTGCAGACCACGCAATAGTGCAGTGGTGTACAAGTGAACAAAAGTGGATGTCTCGGGCATTGGCGGTCAGTCGGCAGTGCTTAGTTTACATAGTTCTGACTGACATTTTCTAACTTTTTGAAAAGCGTACATTGAATGTTAAGCCCCTCCCCCAGTATACAGTTGGCACGCTTTGGAAAATGTTGATAATTGTAAATGATCCCTTACTTTTTATGCCTTGTGGAACTTTTCATTGTCAAAATAGTCTCATAGACTTCACTGAAGCGTATAAGACTTTTTTATGTTGTCATTTACTTTCTTTCTATTTTTGCTGCAGGATAATGCAGAGGATTTGACAGAGAACACCACAGCTATTACCAAAATGCCTTAAAACCTGACACTTACTGACAATAAAGATTGACCTGTATCTGTCTACCAGTGTTGTTGGATCTGTGATAGCTTGCAAATCACTATTTGGCAGATATGCGAGGTGATAACTTGTAAATGATTTATCAGTACTGAAAAGAAAGCGCTGTACCATCATACCAACGGTCAAACATGGTAATGGTATTGTGATGGTCTGTGGCTGCTTTGCTACTTCTGGACCTGGACTACTTGCTGACTTGACTGAACCATGAATTCTGCTCTCTACTGGAAAGTCCTGAAGGAAGAATATCCAGCCACTAATTTGTGCCCTTAAACTCAAGCACACCTGGGCAGTACATTGATCCAAAATATACCACTACCACTGACGAGATGCCAGTACTGGTGCCAGTGCTTGTGATATTTCCAATGAACCACCGAACCACTTAAGAACGGGCCTGCATTTCCACTGTGCTTTGTGAGCTAACCTTTTACATATGCGTGTGGGTGGTTCCTTGTCTGGAAACGGAAGACGAAGGGCACAAACGTTGCCTTTTGCAAACTTTGTTTCTTGTGCTGCGAACATATTTTCAAGCCAAACAAAACTACTGAGCAATCTGTGCATGGCACAAGGTACACACAGACAGCAATTACGAGCAAGACAATAAGCATACACTTTGCATCCTTTTATCTGTGATATGAACTGATGCAAATCAGCAAGTTCAGCCCTAGGGCTCAACCTAATTCACGGCCATGAAAATCAAATTGTTTTGCTTGTATAATACACACCTTACAGTAAAATAGCGGTAGAAAGCTTCATGTTGACATGGCAGAGTCATGTCCTTCTGCTGCTTGCATCACACATTCTTGGTTCCAGCTAGCTTGCGGTGCTGGAGTTGAACCCGTTTTTCGGCCAAGCACCGAGTGAGTCTGTGGTGGAAAAAATGCTGAATGGTTTAAGCATTGGCCTTGTCAAAGTCCAGATCCAACTGAAAGAATTATTGTCAATATATCAAACAAAAGTTTGATTGCAGTTCTTGTTATCAGGAGTGGCACAATCAGTTATTAGGTTTGGATGGAAATTAGTTTTTGGCATAGGGTCAAGTAGTCTTAGATATCTTTTCCCTTCATAAATCTACTTTTTAAAAACTGTATTTTATGTTAACTCTGGTTATATTTTTTATTTAAATGTATTGGATCTGAAAAATAAAAGTGACATAAAAACTGCACTATACTCACTTTATCTTAAAATAATAAGACCCCCCTGTCTTATTAGATCATTTAAAGATTTACTTTTAACTTCCTTACACTCACTTATATCTCTATGTGATAGAATAGTTAAAAGAGATTTGATTAGGAGCGGAAGAGAATGGAGGGCTTATGCATATAGCTGCTGAAACAAATATCTTTGGCTATTGCCTTGTTAATTCTAAGTTTTCTGATTTTTTTTGTCTGTTATGTTTTGCTTTGCCTTTCCCTCTGTGTATTTCCACTAAAGGAACTGACTGCACCTTTAATACACTGTAATGAGGTCATGTTTGGGGGCTATAAACTTTCCTGACCGTGTAAATGTCAATAGTCACGTACGCCACTACTGCAGCGGGCAACACTAATTGTTTTGTACAATTTGAGTCCCTCATTCCAACATGCAAGCATGTCACTCCAGACAGTAACGATCCTTTTTCAAACAAGTTACCCGGCAGCAATCAACTGACTCACCCACCTTTTGCCGTTTATAACAAACACATTGTTGGGTGTCAAAAAATATCACTCAGGTTGAGTCAGGAATTCATTGCTTTTAGTTGATTTAAAATAAATACATAGAAGCCAGTATAATAGACTAATGCCTTGATCATCCCAAATTGAGGTATTTTATGCAAATGATGTTAAATTGTTGTTAAATTTCAAGAAAGTTTCCATGAGAAACTCAGATTTAAGTGAAACCTTAAAAAGAAAGGTTAGAAAAAGTGAATCTTAAGCTGCCGCCCTGATACGAAGCAAAATATAGAGAACTAAAAAAAAAAAGAAAAAAAATATTTGCCCACGTAGGATAAAATACAATTTACTGATTTACACCTTTGTGCATTTACATCTCTTTATTTGGTAGTTTTGTTTAAAGCTAAAAAAAAAAAAAAGAAAAAAAAAAGAAGAGCAGTGATCATTTTGAATTTTGAATGTCTGAAAAAATTGATATTAGATCAAACAATAAAAAAAAAATCCAAAAAGCTAATAACAATCAGTATGCCATTTAGATAAATAAGCTAAATTAAGTTGAATTATTGAGACATAAACAGACTTTATGTCTCAAAGGAGGGAGAAAAGGAAATATTTAACTAACAAAGATCTCTCAGTTTCATTCTAACAGGAGCCTGAACAACACCAGTGGGGCTGCAGGAGACTGGACTCAGATCAGTTACCAATAAAGAAACTCTGGTGCGGTACAAGGTGATTCAAGCTCATGCCAAGTTCTCCTGAACAGACCGATCAGCTCCAAAGACTCAAGAAAAAGGCTTCTGGTTCCACATGACACTGAAGAAGAAGGCCAACATCTCATAAACAGGTGACCTGAGAGCTCTTGACCGATGATCTTTGTGTACAAGCCTGAACCCAGGGGGAGGGTCAACAACAGGTGACCTCTCCGACGTGGGGGTCAATAACAACAGGTGCGACCAGTCACAGGGTCTTAGTGAAACACACTTAGGGGTCAAAGGTCAAAGAACTCACAGGCAGAAAAACGATTGATTGCAATGTTTCAATTTTAGTCATGCTAGTATTCAGTAGTATGACTCATAAGTACTTGCATATTCATCTATCATATATAAATTGGAGTTTACTATAATTAGCCCACCCCTATGGGGGTCAGAATTTTGTGGTTTCAGGAGTAAAACTTGTTTAATGCTTTGTCCAACACTAACGATTGCTTTCTCTTCTGAAATTCCCATGAGGTCTAGGGGGACACGCCCTGAATTCAGTTAGACGAGCACAGACAACAATTTTCCTGTGAGCTCGGTGTAAAAGGTCGACAAAGGAAGGAAGTTGCGAGGATTGACCTATGGCCCTAAAAGTCTCCAGATTTTGAGTTGAAAGAGTTTTGTCCATAATATTTTATTTTTATTATTATTTCGTTTGTTTTGTGGTGATACCCCAACCACAGGGGGGTTCAGAAAAAAGTCTTAGACTCTATCCACGAGCGAGAAAAAAAAGATCATCAAGCATGCTCTTGTTGCACTGCGAAAGTGGTACACAACTGCTAGATGTTTTTTTTTTAGGTTCAAGGTTTTGCATTTTTTTCCCCTTCAACAGGTTAGCAAACTGAGGTTTATAAAGCAACATTTTATCTGCTATAGTTATGCTTTTTTGGATACAGACCTTTACAGAATAAATATAATTCTCAGTGCTTTGAAATGATTTTGATTGTTGATCTTTTTAAGATATTTTATTTGCCCAGATTTTCACATACAATGAGTCAGATTTGAACAGTAATTGTACAGGTATTTTATAGTTTAACCATGAGCTATTTAAAATTGGAAGAACTTTGAAATGATTATTTGAGCACGATGTGCTGGAGACTGACTGAATACTTAACTATTACCTGTGCAGTGATCCAGTGATCATTTCTTTTATTTTTTGCAGTAAGAGCTTCATTGACTGGAATTGGATTTGACCCTGAAGGGATGTAATCCACATTTTTAATAAATAAAACACAAATTATTAGATAATAACTGATGTCACTGTTTCCTCTGTGGGCCAATTTATATCTACATTGAAAAACTTGTTTTCTTTTTTTGTTTTAATGCCATAATAAAGTATAGAAAGTAGGTACACCCATTAAATATGACATTAATAAACTCTGTCTAAATTTGTTGCTAAATTTACAATCACAATATTATAAGATTAGTTTTCACAAAAATCCTCTTCTGGCTCTTAACATCAATGCAGTCCTGGCTGACCACACCAGGTCAGGCCGGGGAAGTTGACCTCAGAAAAGTCTGAGGTCAGAAGGGGATTGAAGTAATATACTCGTGGTATATGTCTTAGACTAGAAAATAAACATAACTGATTAAATGACATGAGAAGAACAGGATGTCCTTTTGGCTATGTCTCTATCCCTAACAGATGCCACTGAAAAGACAACACAGTGATAAGAACAGGAGACTCCGAGGTCATTCAGACACCCAGCTGTTGTTTCCACATTTCTTGTTTTGTATATGATGTAACCAATATTGATAAGCTGTGACTATATGAAAACTGTGAACTGAAAGAGAATGTGTGGGTACTTCATGTCTATACAGTTTACACTGAATAAGGCATGCGGTATTTCACCCAGATTAATCTGTAAAAACTGTTTGAAAATGGCTTAATTAAATGTAATGATTGAACTCCTTATTCATTGTTTTGTCTCATTCCTGTTCGATAAATGAACACGCACAAACATAAAAGCTTTAGCAGTAACTCAGACAGATATTTTCACAAAATTCCTTCATTACTCTGGTTATATTTTTTATTTAAATGTATTGGATCTGAAAAATAAAAGTGACAAAAAAAACTGCACTATACTCACTTTATCTTAAAAAATAAAGTGCTTTGAAATTATTATAAATGACCTCTCTTCAAAACAATCCAGTGGTGGCCTGACTGAAAACTTTGGTGGGCTAGTTCTGGCCCTTGAGCCACATGTTTGACAGCCCTGTCTTATTGGATAATTTTAAGTTTTATTTTTACTTCCTTACACTCACTTACATCTCCATGTGATAATAATATGCATATAGCTGCTGAAACAAATATCTTTAACTACTGCCTTGTTAATTCTTGTTAAGTTTTCTGGGTTGTTTTATTTTGGGGGGGGGGTGTCTGTTCGTTTGTTTTCCTCTGTGTGTTTCCGCTAAAGGAACTGACTGCACATTTATACACTTTAACGAGGTCCTGTTTGGGTGCTAGAAACTTGCCTGACAGTGTAAACGTCAATAGTCACGTACGCCTCTACTACGGTGCGAGTTCCTTATTCCAGCACGCATGCGTGTCCCTGCCGACTGTAACGATCCTTTTGTACACAAATTACCAGCAGCAATCAACCGATTCACCTCTCTCTTTGGTGTTTGGTGTTCTACCAAGTGCTGAGTGACAGTCAGTGTGATCAGCACATCGCTAAAGCCCACAGCCTGTCCGGTTCGTTTACCTCTACGCACGGTACAGCTGTTGTTGTGTGTAAAAAACAAATATCGCTCAGGTTCAGATCGGGACAAATAAACCACTATGTCTTCGATAATAAGCAGAGGAAAATCCGTTCAGCGGGCCCTCGCTTTGTCGCTACGGCTCAGGACAAACCTCGACGGTTCGAATTCCGCAGCAGCCCTGACCAGGCGCCTCTCTCCCGGCTTAAGCAGTAGTGTTCAGCCGCTATGGGTTGGCAGCAGATCTTACTGCGCCAGAATGGCAATGACCGACGGGCTCCTCTTCAGACAGGCAAGTTCACGTTATAATTTGTCATTCCGCGCCTGTTTGGAGCTGTCTTGAGGGAGAAAACAACAGGGTTTGGGTGTGTTTTTGCAGACAGCGGTAGTAGGAAGTGAGCTGGTGTAGCCTTTAGCTCGCCGTTATATTTCCGTTAAAGCTGCATTTAACTTTAGTTCTTTTAATGTTGACCTAGATTAGCCTGTGTGACGTTTTCTTGTGGTCAATTTTCCAGTCAAACAAATCCTTACTTGGATCTGTCCGCTAAGTGTTTTTGCACTGACCTTCAAAACATGAAGTGTGTCCCCTGTAGGATCATGACTGCATCAGGGTGACGTCGCAAAAGATTTCATCTTCAGTTTGTTTTGTCTGAAATTTGGGTGAATTGAGTATTTAAGC
The DNA here is from genome assembly GCA_024447675.2 of Pterophyllum scalare. NCBI lineage: Eukaryota > Metazoa > Chordata > Actinopteri > Cichliformes > Cichlidae > Pterophyllum > Pterophyllum scalare. The sequence continues at coordinate 925 of JAMQGT020003146.1, read as the reverse complement.
TTGACAGCGTTTTCATATGCGTCCTGATACATGTGGTACTATATGAACATTGTTTCTTATTCTGGCAATCATTTAGCTTTGAGTAACTATTTTGTAATAATGGTAGAAATAGTTAGATCTTCTGGGTACCCCCACCACCAATATCCAATACTCAGTTTTGGAATCATATATTTCATTTTTGGATATAGTATAAGTATTGATTCATACTTTTGTACATCATATATGTCAGTTTGGTTTATATACTGCTCAGAAGCATTAACACATCATTAGTAATATTTATATTTTACAAATCTGCAAAATAACTAACTTGAGCTTCAAAGGCAGTGTAGTGGACTACTACAAAGTACAGTACAGTAATCAATCATTTTGATTTCTAAATGTAGTGGGGCAGAAGTAGAAAGTACCAAAACAAGGAAATAATAAAATACAAGCATGTCAAAATTGCTACAGTGTGCTGCCCATTTAGATATGCCCTTGACCTTGGAAACAGCAGCTGACTAGAGTTCTGAAGTGGGTCATATGAGCAGTTTCAACTCCTAAGTACTTACTTTGTGGAGCTTTAAGCTAGCATTTTTATTTAAAGTTTAAATAGTCGTATTTGCATGATATGTTCAAGAGCCCAACGATAACCATGTAAATCTTAAATTGAGCTCCATATCATAATCTGTTCTCTCTCTGTGTCTTTCTTGCTCTCTGAGACGCATACAGAAAAACTAAGAATCTATGAATGTAACCGTTACTGAGTCACACCTGTGTGATCATCATTCTCTCCCCACCCCCATCCCCACCCGTGTAGCTGTTTGAGGAAGAGAGCTGGACATACACCTACCTGCTGGCAGACACGGACACCAAGGAGGCTGTCATCATTGATCCTGTGCTGGAAACCATTGACAGGGATCTTAAACTCATAAAGGAACTCGGACTC